>VXCB01000086.1:0-165599 GCA_009613015.1 Mollisiaceae sp. DMI_Dod_QoI
CGTCGAAGGGACTCAATCTTAGCTCTGGGATACTATTGCAATCCAATCTGCAAGCAGACCAAGCTCTCAAAGGAGCTACAGGTTCGTAGGGGACACCAGCGTACAGGTGTTGAGTCTTCGTCCCCCTCCATAGACTAATTAGAAGCTTTCATCACTTCAATATTCAGAAGATAACTATGCTAAATGATATCATCCCAACGTAGCAATTCGCTGTCCAGATCCAAACCACTGTCATTTGTCGACCTGCGGCCAATCTCAAATCCACGGTCATAGGATCCACGGTTGCGAATATGTTTATCGTCGCAAAAATTTGTGAATATCAGCGCTAGAAATCCATCCATGTCCCCTAGAGTGAGCAAGTGCCAAGCTTCGTAATGGGTGTGACGATCATAGGTTAGAGCCAAGCCACGTGACCTGAGCTTAGCGAGCACTAGTGCCATCTGAGGCTCTTGCGCCTGTATATTAGCTAGGCGCAACCCGCTCCCCCTTTTAGAATTATCTTAGATATTCTTGAATATAATTGTATGATTCGCTCTGCTCGTTCCTCACAATGGGGCTTGTATATATCTTTGATTGTTGTTTGTTTGCTCACTGGCGGAGCTGCTCGCGATTTTATGCTGCAGACTAGGGCGGTGAACTGTGAAAAATTGATTCTGTTAAAGGCGGTGAACAGTTTTGGAAATTGCTAGCAACTAAATGACGTCATCTATCTGCTTTTTGATAAGTGAATTTTTGTTCTAATCTGGAAGAGTATATAAGCACGCCTCCAGTTCCGCTATGCAGAGTAAACTATTACAAGATAGCTTTATGGTAATTCATTTTTTTGGCAAGTCCAAGTCTGCGTCCCCGTGAAGTCCGTCATTTCTTTGTTTCTTTTGCCAATAGAAATGTCTGTAATTGGGTAGATAAATATAGTAACTAAAAACTCAAATCCCAGATTTAATATTAAAGAGTAAAATTATTGTCAAATATAAGTTCACCGTCATTTCTGTGACGCGCCGAGTATGGAGAAGCTTAGCGGGCCACGTGAGGGGAGTAGTCACATGGCGAAATAGAAGAGACTTCGGTAAATCCTTAGAATAAACAACTAAAGAGCTCAGAAGGAAGGAAAGAGCTCTCTATATACGTGAAGAACCCCTGCAATGAAGCAGGGCGTTCGGGAGAAACAGGAAGAGAGCGGCCGAAGCCGTAGGGGTAAACCAAGGGGCTCGCCAGCTCGGGTGATGCACGTGCCTCAGGGGCTAGCCGAAGGCTGGGCACTGCCAGGAGCGTCACAATTTCTTCATGTCCTGTTTAATTTAATTACGTTAATGAATACCGATATTGAAGAGTACTTTTTTCTTTTAATAGTCCTACTTATAAAACTCCTTATGCCAAACGCTTACGTATTTTATAGAAAATGAGAAATTATTAATTTAAAAAATAATAATAAAAAATCACAAAGTAAGACCACCAAGAGCCAACCCCAGGCCCGTCAAAAGCGTATCTAGTAAGACAGTCACATCCAGAAGCAACAAGTCAACCAGGACTTCTACTGCCAAGATTAATCCGCCGAGACTACCAGTGAGTGGATTGAGGAAGGAAAGTAAGCCAGCTTCACAAAAATGAGATGTTAGCAATTTTCCAATACACATGTATGATAGGGAGGAAGGCGTAACATACTTAGTCCGAGTACAGCAACAGCAGAGCTAATCGTTGCAAAAACCTCAACTAAGATCAGAGAGACTTCCGCACCGATAAGTGCCAGCGTCGCCAAATCGAGTTGACGGGGCTGAATCTCGGTGGATAAGATAGCGGAGATATCTGAGCGCCTGGAGACGGGCGTGAGGCCTTTGATAGAGGTCGTGGCCGCGCTGATAGCGCTGGTGAGTCCAGTCAGTTCTGTGCCGATTGAAGCGAGAGCTGCAGCAGGGTCGACCCCTAAGGTAGCTAGCGTAGCATCTAAAGTACATAATCAGTGGTGAGCAGGGAATTAGTGAATCAGAGGCTGCCTACTGATGGCTCCAGTGTGTGTTTGCACGGTGGTGAAAAGACCAGTGAGAATGGTGAGTGCTGAAGACTCTTGACGAACTGCAACTGGATTGGCAATGGCAGACGTGAGGAGGCCTCCAATAGCGAAAGGTTTGAGTAAGGAGAACTTCATATTGGCGAGGAGCAGAGTTAAGTTGTCGGTTATTGTCCGGAGAGGTTTGGGATAAGGATAAGAATTAGATTCAAGATCAGGGATAGTGACGATACTGGACAATAGGATAATTTTGAATCATGTTCGATCCCAGCACTCTTATTTATATGTTTTGTTCTTCCCTGCGCGTAGATGATGCTTCCTTGCCGTCACACGCAGCACCCGACTACTCGTCATCGCTCGCTCTAATTCTTCCAACCCTAAAAATAAAAAGGATGAGAATTGCAACATCCAGACGCTAAAACCCTAATTCCAGCTCTTCATGGGATTGAACCGGACATTTTCCTCGCTTAAATGCTGTTCCTGTTCTGTCTCCTGAGTCGACAGGGTAAAGATCGACACCGTGTCACGACTTCCAGGATCAAATCAAGAAAGTCTATCCCGCTACAGGGTTCCAGAAGGCGACACTCTCAACGACGGATAACGGCGCTGATCTCTGACCTCATCGAGATGAAAATCTGGGGTACCGAGGACGCTATCATAGAGTGATAAAGTCTCAACGAATGAAAAGATTAGATGAAGTGCACTGCCGCTGCGAAGGAGACCCTTATTGCATCACAACTGCCATCGTTTAGCGAGGACCCCTGAACGTGGCAATCGTAGCGTGCGAGCACGTTGAAATACCCAAACGAGGATCTCCTGATTCGTCGTTGGGTAGCGTCACCGTTTAGCAACCTGCCGGTTCTCGAGATGCAAGAGGTAGACGTGCGGCCTAGAGTTAGGTGCCTTGTCCTCGTCCGGTGCTTTGGGCGTAGGAGTGGCGAACGTCAGGAAGGGAATAGGTGGGAATACTCTAGGCGAGAACTTTAAATCCCTGGAGAAGAACTGGAGGACGACTATTTACCACAGCAGAAACCTAGCGAGTCGTATGACACTCCTTGAGCCCTGTAGCTATGAGTTCGGTTGTGGCGCATTCCTAACTCGATATCAAAAAATCTTGTTCGAGGGGGGTTCTGTGACGGATTCGTGCATTTCATAGAGTTGCACACATTCTCAAATCTACCCAACCCGCTGCCATGCCTCTCCATGAGTAGCTAAGAGCGTGAAGCAACCCTTCTATATAAGGTGATTTTAGTGCTAACTCTTGCTTTTGTTGTCATTTCAGCGAGCTTTTTCTGTTGAAGCCGGGGATATGGATGTAGGGCGCCGTCGCACATGATACGCACCCGTAGTCTCTTCGATTTATAGTTTCGCTATAGTAATAACTAAAAGAACAGATTAATTTTACATCTTAATAGCCTGATTTAATTTGAAGGGTTTAATGAATATGGTGGATGAACGACTCGCATATGACGCGTAGAAAGGCTAGTTATGCTCTCTGCAGCTCACTCTTGTAATTTAGAAGGATTTTGGAATATTTAAGCTTTGAGCTTGACACCTGGCTCTCTTCTACTCTAGTTCTTGTAGAATCGGATGAAGAACAGATGATTTTGCTCCGCAAAGAGTCTGAGGACAGTAACCCTCAACTTTATTCATCAAATCTATATGTCATCTTTGGAACTTGAATATCACGAGCCAGCCCTTACGCCGAATAAAAAGATGAGATGTCGTTGTCAATTACTTCTCCTTTTCAAAGCTGTCAATTCATTGGTGTTTATGTGTTGCTTGTATCCAAGTGAATGTCGATATTTCTATAAGAATTACATCATAATGGTAGAGTACTATACGTTACCCAACGGTATACGCTTCTCTAGCATTTATTATATGCCGATGAAGCTCCGTTAGCAAAAGGTAGACTTTATTATATTTTACAGGACTGGAAGTGAACAAATTCATAACTCTAGGCTTTAGTCCTCTTTAGAGAGAGTAAGTACTACCTAGGTAAGGTTTGAAAAAGTTTAATAAGTAGACTGAAGATATAAATTCACTTTTCCCAGTGTACAAATGAGATTGATGACGCACCAAACACGACCGTTGACTCAATGAGTAAACTCTGAAATCTTAGATATATTAGTTTTCACTTCACAATAATACTTCTCTGGCTTGGGATAGCACGGGAATTGAGATCGAACGACAATATAGTGGCAAGAAACTAGAGAAACCCAGTGAGTCCATTCGAACTTCACTGATTTCTAGACTCTGCAACTGAAAAGCTTTGGATTCAAAATGTCTAATTCCAGTGGTACTTATTTTACTCCTTTCTTCTTGGAAATTTTGATGCCATACCTTGCTCGCATGTGTCTTTCTCGTTCTCCTAGTCTTTGCTTGACCCAGAAAGGGCAAGGTGCTCTGTCAACGAGGCTTAGTTCCTGCGCATAGTGATATTCACGCAGATAGTTATTACAGTAGGAAGAAATTTAAACTAGTTCCATATCAGTGGCTAGTTGGATAACTGCAGCGAATGATTGGGATACCTATGGTTCTAGTTGGTAATAATGCGGCTATGACTTTACTCGTCGCGCTTAGAAACCCTATTCTGGGCCGACTCGCCTAGACTTCGATAAATATATATTAATTATATCCCTTCCATCATATATTCGACACCCTAGCGAGTATAGAAGTGGGTCAAACTATAGCCTCTTGTTTGTTCGCACAGGCCGCGAGTAAATCGGAGCACTAGATTTGACCTACTTCTGTACTCGCTTCGCTAGGGTGTCGAATATGTAATGGGAGGGATAATATATATAAAATTTAAAATTTTATGAAGTATAATTATTTTAATTATTACCATTATTATAGAAAGTGGCCTAGTGGCCTAAAACTAAGTTTTGGCCCGTTGCTGGGTATGCTCTTCTACCTAATCAGAGTTGCTGTGCACGTGATGATGATAGTGGGGCTTTGATCGATCGGCTATCACAACAGCCTGACCTCCCCTTGACAGATCTTCATCTTAAAGAATTAGGATATTTCCTCAACAGACATAAGTATGGATTGGCTGTCGATTCCTACGAGGCTCTGGAGACTGAAAAACATCACATCGTCCGTCGACAAGGGCCGGAGACCAAAGACCGTGATATGGCAAGACATCGGCGGGCGAGCGCACAAGTATCTTCACACCCACGACGAGGACCCCGACTACCCGACTGTCTTCACGATTGGAATGCACGGGCGGCGCGGATGCGCCCGGTGTGCCATCACGTATCACAGCTGTATGGCCATATACGGCTTCTCCATTTCTAAGCAGACCAAAGTGAGGATATTCTGGAACATCGACGACTTCGTCCTCATCGGTGAGCACGCCGGGCACTTGAACCGTAAGGGCTCTATCCATCTGTTTCACCTCGACTCATGGCGGCTTGCTTTCCCGTCCGTCCAGATGTATGCCCTTCCCCAGTCTGCGCCGCCGGACTGGGACTTCATCCCACAGATGGAACACATACTTCCACAGAGACGGCGAGACTTCCCGGCCCTGCTCAAGAAGTGGCTCTCAGAATGCGATGCAGCGCACGATTCCTGCCGCAATCCGGCTGCGCGACTACCATCACGTGTCATAGACGTCGGAAGTGAGGCTCAGGGCCTGCCGCCGTTTCTCTATCGATCGTCCGGAGAGCCGGGTTCGTACGTGGCTCTCAGTCACTGCTGGGGAAAAGCCCCAATCCTACGCACGTTGACGTCCAACGTGCAGCATCTCCAGGAGAAGATCGACACGGCTCTGCTCCCCAAGAGCTTCAACGATGCTATCGCCGTCACCCAGGCGATTGGCATCCGGTACCTATGGATTGATTCGCTCTGCATCATCCAGGACGACAAGTCGGAGTGGGAGGTTGAGTCTTCCAAGATGGCGACCATCTACCGAGACGCTTATGTCGTCTTAGCAGCATCGCAAGCCGTGGACGCATCCGTCGGGATGCTGGACTGCCTGCACAGCTTCGACCGCGAGGCCGTCATGGCTGTAAAAGTCCAGTGTCAGAGCCCTGGAGGCCCGGCCAATACCATATATGCACGGCGCAAGTCTGCCGGGTCTCTAGATCGCACATCGTATTCGGAGGAACCAGCTCATGACGTCCGGGGAACACCTTTGGCACGGAGGGCGTGGGCCCTGCAGGAGGCGCTCTTATCCAGGCGCATTGTGCATTTCACCGAGGACGAGCTCCTCTGGGAGTGTGTCCGCTCGTGTCGGTGCGAGTGTAGCTACCATGACCTGAAGCCCGACTGCCGCATCCGGTCGCCCTTCATCCGCTCTGATGATCTGTACGGGGAGTGGAGGCACATTATGAAGGATTTCATTGTGAGGTCGATAACCCATGAGACCGATCGCCTCCCGGCCCTGTCTGGCGTGGCCAAGTACTTCCAGTCTCTGGGAGCCGGCCAGTATCTTGCCGGCCACTGGCGGGAAGATCTGGTTAACACGCTCCTGTGGCACCCCTCTGTCGAGTATGACAACGCGTCTTTCAAACGTGCAGAGCCGTACAAGGCTCCCACGTGGTCTCCATTCTCCCTGATCTGGGACGTCCCGAAGATGGACCGGTACGGCCGTGATAGCCCGCCCATACGCCTGTATCAAGACTACGGGGAGCCATGTGTACGCGTGGTAGACGCAGGCTGCACTCCGCTGGGGTTAGATTCCACCGGGGAGGTGAGTGCGGGCTTCCTGGTTTTGTCCGGGAAGCTGGTCCAAGCCGTCTCGAAGTGGTACCCCAGTACCGGTGGTGGGTTTGTTACTTTTGAAGGTGGGGCGTCACCCGAGGTGGTGTTCGACACCATGATAGACACCCCTCCAAGGGGCAAGGAGCGGCTCTTGCATTACTTTTTGCTGACCCTGACTCCCCACGAGGGCACCGGCACCCATGGATTAGTTGTGCAGCCATCCACCCGGACTCCAGGGGCGTGGGAGAGAATGGGGTTGTTCTCCTATTTCCGTGCTAGGGAATTTAGGCGTTCTACATGCTTCCAGGACGTCGAGGAGACGACCATCACTTTAGTTTGATTTCATTGCTCCAAGGGAGTAAATTGACTAGTACGTCTTTAGAAAAAAAGATGGGAGTACGCAGAATATGGTAATTTTGCTAGGCCTACAATTGTAAGTTTATAATAGCGAATCTGCACCTTTCCAAGTTAATAATAGCCTTAAGCCTCAAAGTTATACAAAGTAAACGATAGCTAAATTTTGTATTTAACCTCTTTTTCAAATGCAACGCTCGCTAGTAATTTAATGCTATACCTAGCTAGTATTGTATTAGCGTACGCTTACTAATAAGGCTTAAGTAGAGCCTCTTCTGCTACTCTTTCTACTAACTATATAACTTTTTACGGAAGCTAATTTAAGTATGCGTTGGCTGTCGAGAGCTAAAGCTGTAAGTAGAGAAGGGTAGCTTGCCAAATAATCGGGTCAAAAGATTGCGGGATATGCAGCAAAATTAATCTAATGGATTTCCAGCAGCCTCGCACAATAATATTTTGACGTCGCACACAAGAAGGCACCTCCCTTTTCCATTACTATATTTTTCCAAAATCTAAAGACTATTATTTATTCCAAGTATAACCATGTCTCGAAATAATTCTCTTCACTAATACAAGTTTCCGAATAGCTAAATTCAGGTAAGAAGTTAATATAAAGAAAACATGGTAGAATCAAGGAATTAATACCAAAACACCAATTTACGACACTACACTGGAAAGTCATCCAACAAGATAAAATCTTTGTTTGCCTGCGTATTTGTGAGAAAACTAGGGGCTTTTCTTCTCTCGAGAAGAAAGCAGATGAAGCATTGGCAAAGAAGGTAGCAGCTGGACCCGAGTGGGACGAAACTCGAAAGCACCGGTCTCAGGAGTCCGTCAAGGAACATGTGAAAGCATTGCTGCGCCACCCGAATACCGACCAGGAACATTAGCAAGGATTCCAGATTTTAAAAATGGAATAATAGTTTATATTTGAGCTTATTTTGATGGAAGTTGTTGTCAAGTCTGGGAATGTTGTCGTTTTCATTGTCAATTACTACGAGGTGGTCCATGGCATTGGAACAATAGGGCCAGGGAGTAGGAGAGTAGGAGCCAGCACTATTAAATAAATCACTTCATCTCGATGTGAAATTGCTCACGATCCATCACACCTATTCGCGAGTTGTCTAGCAATGTTGACGGGGGCTTATGAACCCTCGAGGATCAACTCAATTATATAGAGGAATTAAAACTGAATATGGAGAAGAGTCAGAAAAGTATATGCGTTCACCTATTATTTTTCACTTTCCATTTTCCATCTTCCATGAAACTAGACGTTGTTTCTCACCACGGCCTCGAGTTCAACGACTTTGTAAAGATATCATCAGTATTGGTGGTACCTTCAGAAGGAAAATTCCATGGTCGATTCCTTTTTTATATATCAGACTTAAATACATTCGATCATTTGGGGAGAGTGAACAGTAAATCTTTGAATACCTTGTAATCCATAGTCTCGCTTTACCTCCTATCTTTGGCTCTTACCTCTCAATCTTCCTCTCGCTCGGAATATTCACCACACAATATACCAATAGCAGCACTTCAACACTTCACTTCAATACAATCTCGCATGGCGTTCACCTAGCTAGAAAAGCAAAGCAATTTAAAGAAATGTGAATTCACTAAAGCAAACTAAAGAAACAACGGCAAATACAATCAGGCTATATTGAGTATATAAATACCCCTCTCCTTCATCTTTCAAGAACCATATGCGTTCAGGCATACCAGAATTATGAGTACTATCTGTTGAAAGGAGAGGTGAAACACTTCTCATTATCAAAGCTGTTAGGAAGTAAGTTCGTGCTATTTCTTTTTACCTTACTTTATTTATACCATACAATATAACACAACACAATATACTATATTACAAACAAGCGCTTTAACATCCGAAAATTACTCACTGTCATATCCCACCTCACTATCATCCTCACCAAACCTCACCATCACCAAATCAAAACTCAACCTTCATCACAGCGTCACCACATCATCACAAACGCCAGATCAAAACCCAATTTTCCCTTGCTGGAAATTCAATCCAACTTTCCTCTCCACTTATCTCTCCCAAAACGCCTTGTTCAACTTGAAAAACAGCCAAATGCCCTGGCTGATCACTATGTAATGCACTGTTCTTTCGTGAGAAGTGAGGGTTGGGGTGGTATTTATAGTGTAATGGTGTTGGGTTGATTAAGTGGGGAAAGGGGTGGGAAATTGGGAGGGAAATTGGGGAGGGGATCTAGATGAATTGATGGATTGTATAACGGTGAATTGGGTGGGGGGTGGGGGAGTGAGTGAGTGGGTGAGTGAGTGAAGTTATACATGAATTGAAAGTCGGTGAATGATGGGGATAAGTGAAGTGACGTGAAGTGACGTGAAGTGAAGTGAGAAGATAAGGAGGAGGAGGGGTATAAATAACCTATGAAGGCTGAAGGATAGATGGTAACAATGATAACTGGATGTAACTGGATCGGCGTGGATGCACCTGTAAAGTGTTGCGCATTATTGTGGGGCTGAGATTTCGGTTGAGGTCCAGAGCTAGATGTGGTCCTTAGATCTCAGATCTTGAATTCGAGAAATATAAAACTACTGATAGTGAGAATCCTATGATTTTATGTTTTGTCGGTATTATTGTCGAGTGTTATTTGACTGTTATTTATTACCCTCACCTCTTCTGTTATACACCTGAACTCAAGTAGCAAGAACTCCAGCCTCCCACTCGCATTGAATAACAAAAGGAGATTATCGACATCAACATAAAGGATTCTTCCCTTGAGAAGCTGTCGACTTTGGTAAACTGAAGTTGAACAAGATACCAATGTTAACAAACTTAAGATGTCCCGCTTGGTAGAATAACTAGAAGATAAAGTATGTGACCACGCGCTACGCAAACCGCAGAACCATAGTGATGATGGCTGCTGCTAGTCATCGTTGAAGGAAGCGGAAAGAAGGAAATGGCTCAGAAAGAGAGATTTTATAATAGCGGCTCTCTCTCTCTCTCTGTGGATTTTCTATAGAAGAATACATGTTGATCCTTCCCCGAAAGTTCGAAATTCGAATCATGAATAGAGTTGGGTGAACACTTCCCATTCAACAACAACAACAACAAGAAGAATCAACCCAGGCTCCAACACCAGTACACCACCAAAAACCTCGAAAGAAAAATAAGAACCGAAGGTATAAAAGGAACTACACTAAGAACAACGAACTCCAGCACTGGCAAGACAACATCACTGACCGAATCGGGATCTACGCTTCGGTCTTTATCCAGTAACCATGCAAAGTAATTTCTAGGGTTCAAGGACTTACTTTAGATGAGAGAGAAGATTTTATTTACCTAGTATTTCGAACCAGGTTGTGGTTGGTTGATTGTTTTCGATAAATGTATGTAAAGACTAGGATAATTATTGTTCTTCTAATTTTTGTTGTCGTTTCCTTGAGCGGCGATGGGAGAGATTTTGGAGAGGATGTCAAAGTGTGGAGAAAGGTTGCTGGAGTGATAAGACTGTAAGCATGGTATGGAGGAAATATAGCTTTATTTCATTAGTGGATTTTGGAGACTTTGTGTTCTTTTACTAGTTCGTTCCATGGCGCGAACAATATGCTTTGAAGGAGATTGTGTGGCTAGATGTGTTTTTCCTTGGTGGGTATTTATAGTTAGATTTTGATTCGATGTGGGATTTGATCGGTTGTCAAGTGTAGCTATTGGTCACGTGAGAGACCGTCACTTCCTTGACGCTCACTGTGGTGAGTTTTGATATAGATTAGATTAGCTTGAGATATCTTTCACCATTAATCAACGCCTTTTCGCAACTATATAAAGCATTAAGTAATCACGATGAGAGTTGGTGAAGGTAGGTCACGTGGTACAATTCGTATTTTGAGTTGAGGGATGTGGGGTTTGTGCTCTAAGGTGAAGTTTGAGAGAGATAGATTGAACAACTATAGAAGAGGGAGATGTGTATAAGCTTAAGTGATAGAACTTGGAGTAAAGATGAGCATGGAAACTTGAACTATAATAAGAACGTGATGAATGAGTAAAGGTGAACTATACTGTTAAGAGAGTCTGGTTCTCAAGTTTATTTGATAATATAATCGATGTGGGATATTAGAATCTTAAACTAGTATTTAGAATGAACCTCTCGAGCGTGGCTCCGTCGGAACTTTCTGTCGAATGTGATCCGCTGAGATGCGGACATGATGAACATCTAGCCCACAGCTTTGATCTTTTGGCGTGCAGCAAAACATGATTTCTGAAAGCACAGTATCGATAGTCCGAGAAAGGCTGGATTTAAACGACAAAGAGCAGTGTTACCTGAGATATACCTACCTAGGTAGATAATATCAAAATCTCGAGCTCACGTGATGCTGCACTCGGGCGCCCCGGCAGATACCCCACCCCAGGCTCCGTATTCACACCGTCAAGAGTTGCACAAACCGTAATTCAATCTTCCCGAAAGCGCAATGAAAAAGTCCAAAAGCACCCGATGCCGAGATGATTTTCTCATCACGTGCCTTAGACCCTTCCTTCTTCTGCCCCAGCGTTGGTGATGTCTCTCCCCCTCCGCAAATCGAGGGATTTTCCTCAGGGCGCAATTTAAAGTTCGGGCAGTGGAACGTCATGCATGAAACAGCGAAATGATGATCGCGTGATGTCTGATTGGCTGCTTGGTGAGGGAAGAAATGAGGTTGCCGATTGATCTTCGTTGCGACATGGGGGATGATTGTAGTGTATTTGTGTAGTGGGATGGGTGAGGCTGTGAAGCCTGTGATACTTCGTAAGTGATGGAATAATGGAAGAACGACGGATGTGTTAGGTTCGTATTTTGGCGGGAGAGTGTTTCTTCGGCTTGGGTTGTGAGTGGCGGGATTAGGAGGGGATTGATCCTTCGACGCAGGTGCAGCGGTTCAGAAGGTGGCCTTTGGATGAAAACAGACATCGGATGAACGACGTGGCACAGTGCATTGCCCCTGATGTGACGGGAGGACAGGAAACAGGAAACGAAACGAACGAAACAAACGAAACGAAACGGTGAGGCTGCTGATACAGTAGGAAGCATTGCATTTCTTCCTCCCCTTATCACGACCTTGGATGCCGCATCGCGTGGTATCACGCATACGGTCGACCCGTCGGTGTGGTGTATCTGTACCATCTGATAATGGCATCGCAACTCCCGTGCGACGCTGGACCTGAAAATAGGAGATGCGCGCGTATCCTCGTCTCTTCTTCTCCACCAGACGGCTGGCCAGGATCATGTTTAATTTCGTTTCACACGAGGTGGGTCTGAGGGAGCCGCGATGGGCCACGATGATTGGCCGGCCAAAATTGGCTGAATGCTGTACCTGGGCCTAGCCCCATCCAGCCTAGTCGGCAGGGGTCATCTGGGCCGGCGCCCTGGTACCTGCAGCCACATCCTCGCGCGAGGCCAATCCGTCGACCAACGATCAACGATCGACGCTCACCAGGTGCCTCTCTCGACTCGCACTGCATCTGCACCTGCACCGACACCTGCACCGACACCTGCACCGACACCTGCACCTGCTTGGGCCTTTTTCTTCTCACCTTCTCTTCCCCTCTTTCTCCCTTCCATCTATCTCACCGCCGTCACCCTCACCTGCGACGACGAGATCAGAACACTCGTTCACGGTCGTCCTTCTTTTATCGACCCGATCTGTTTGTTTACTCGAACCGTACACGCTCTCTACACCGGGTGGTCCCCATAATTGCTTTCTTTCTCTTCGCGACGCACAATACTTGACGATAGCCCCATTCAGCCGGTCGATAATATCAACGTTACTTGTACAATAATACCACTCGACGAATACTTTCGACCCCTTACATACCCCTTTCGATCTCGCATACTAGCGGTGCGATTTAACATAATCTTCAGAACTTCGACGGTCAACTTCGACGATAACGAGACGGTTCAATATGAGTGCTCACGACCATATTCATCGTCGCCATGCGCGAGCGGCGGATCCGAACCCACTGGCCAGCGCGTGGGCCGAGGCTGAGGCTTGGGCGAATGCATTGGCAAATCCAAAGGGAGATGCGCAGGCTCAATCGACAGTCGTTTCTGTCGTCTACGTGACCGCATCTCCGACCTTCACCGGTGCGATTGGAGGATACACGACTTTGGGAGTCGCGGTTGATACAGATACTTCCTCTACCAAACCTGCCTCGACCGCAGCTCCGAAGACCTCAAATACCGGAATCGATGCCGATACCTCTTCTGCCAAGTCCACCAAATCCCATACCACATTGGCGACCTCGACCTTGCCGAGCTCGATCGCATCTCCATCAACGACAGCCGCCACCTCCATCGGCATCCTAGCTGCGACCCCGGCCCTCTCATCTAGCTCAACATCTCAAAGTACAGCAACGGGCGCCTCAGCTGCAAGCGCGACTGCTTCTCCCGAAGCTTCGACATCGAGTGGTATGAGCACTGCTGGAAAAGCTGGGCTGGCTATCGGGATCCTACTCTTGGTTGGAGCAGTTCTCGCCTTGGTATTGTTCTGCTTTAAGCGTAGAAGAGAGGCAGCTGGCCAGAAGCTTGCGGATGAGAAGCATGACTTAGTTGAGGTAAATCGCCACAATAGTACTGCGACCAATGCAACGGCTCGGACCCATGCTACTGCTCCTCGCCTTTCACTTCGACCGGTCACACAGTTCCTTCCCAATCTTTCCGAGAAGCGTGCTAGTAAAGGAAATGCCCTTATGACAGTAGGAGAAGGAGGAAGTGATGGCTGGAAGAGACCAGCGACCAATCAATCCAACAACAAAGACAACCCATTCGGTAATCATGCAGAGACAATCGATGCCACCAATGCCAATGGCCCGGGCCTTGTCGAAGCTGTCACTCCAGCTGGAGAGGTTGTTCTGGCCGAAACTGTCGGAGCGGCAGTTCCAGCAGGTCTCAAGCGTGGTGCCTCAAGGCGTGAAATTGCACCCAAGACTCTTGATTTCACCAAGTCTGGCCCGTTCTTGGGTCCTCCAAGTCCTGCCGGTACCGAGTTCAGCGTCTCTTCTGATATTGGCACTCCGGTCCAAACTGCCACCAGTGTCGCCATTGCAGCTGCTGGAGGTCCTGCAAACAGCGCGGTTCACCGTGTTCAACTCGATTTCGTACCATCTATGGCTGATGAGCTTGAATTGAAAGCAGGTCAACTGATCCGTGTCTTGCATGAGTTCGATGATGGCTGGGTAAGTTGACATCTTTTTCCTGTAGAATCTAGCTAACATATCTAGGCTATGTGCATACGTCTCGATCGCTCCCAACAAGGTGTTTGTCCGCGTACCTGTCTCTCCGCCCGTCCTGTCAAGCCTCGTCCTCAAAATCCTCAAAACTCTCGTGGTCCATCTCCAATAGTAGTCCGCGGTCCAGGTCCACAAGGTCGCCCAATGACACCTAATGGTCAAGCTGCACGACCAATGACTCCAAACGGCCAATCCTCAAGACCAAGGACCCCTCAAGGTCTACAACCTCGACCGATGACTCCTACCGGACCATTACCAGGTACACCAAACAGTCAAAACCAGCGTCCTCGTGGCAACTCGGGGGCCTCAGCCCAAGCCAGACGCAATTCTCCACCTGGGCCAAGCCCGATGAACTCAGGTGCACAATTCGACGGCGCCGGTTCTTCTCCACCAGTCAACTCACCAATTGGCCGGAAACCAGTTCCAGGCCAAGCTCTGTGAATATCATCTCTTGCGTTACAGTACACGGCGTAAGATTTGTTTTCACCTCGTTCTGGAGTTGGGAATAATGGCGTAATTGGAGCGGCAGGACTGATATGTGATATGACGCATGTATATTTCCTTGTATTTCCGATTTCTCCTTCCGCCTCTGCTTTTTTAGGGTTTCTTCAATCTGGGAGGAATAACTTTCTTCGATACCGTTCGCTGCTCTTTGGCGCGAATTTTCTAGTTTTCTTTCCTGCACATACCGTACGCAGATTTCAATGGGGCTTGGGATGTGGATGAATGGATGGATGGATGGATGGTGGGAGAGGTACATACGCTATGCCATCGACCGGTAATGTGTATTGTATCTATTGAGATTCCCCCTGCATGTACCCTTCTTTCTTTCCCTTGAATATTCTTCGAGATGAGATGAGATGATGGATATGAGCGATGGGGCTGTATCTACGTGTTGCAGCTGGTTGAGAAAGAGAGGTGACGCAAGTCTAAGGAGGGGAATGAACGGCAGTTGCAAGCTTGGCATGCGTGCGTGCAAATGGTACTGATGGGATGGGTGGATGGCACATGTGGATAGCGTAGATAGGTACGTAGATAGGGTAGCTGAAGTGGAATGCAAATCCATGGTTGCAGAATATAGTCTAAAACTTGAGCGTGTCGTGATGTTCATCGTCCTTTCCTAGTCGTAGCGCTAGTGCGCTCCTAGTTCTTTCTACCTCTCCTAGCTTGCTTCTAACCTTCCCTCTTCCATCCTATGTCCTCCATCTCAACGACCTAAATGCCTCCTACATATCCCTTAATCAATCAATCTGTCAAGCAAGCAAGTATTCATCGTCGACCAGCGACTCCGCACTCTTCTTCTACTTGAGCGCTAGGCTTTCGCATGCCACCGGCCTTTGATGTGCGAATCGCATATCTATATTATGTTGTTGAATCGATGCTAGTCTAGAAAAATGGGCCTTGTTCCTGTTGCGTTTATTATTGGCTCTCGATCGATTGGTAGATTCTGCTAGATATGCTTGTTTTATTTGGAGAACATCGGAGGTGTTAGACGCGTTATTGTTGGGGTGGGTTGCAATGCAGCTTGAGTGTAGTGGCGTCGTGCGATTGTTTTGATTTGTGCGCTTGTGCTTTCGAATCGAGAGGTTGATCCTAGGGCACGTGGTGGTTGTGGCTTGTTGCGTGTTCGATTTTTCTCGTCTCGATGTTGTTGAGAGTAGAGCCATCAACATCGATTCAAGACAGAAGAAAGACTGTCCAAGATGCTCTGCAAAGCATGCGATGGTATCTTCCGAGGCGAGTTCCTCAACTATACGTACCAAGCGCACCACAGAAATGTTGGGGATTTCTATCAGGCAGTTCTGAAGGAGTGTTGGGTTTGCGAACAGGTATGGAAACACTACCAGGTGGAAAATGACCGCCCTAAAGACCTGACGGCGGAGGAAGTGGATCGGCTATTCATTCAACCGGTAAACATCATTCCAAACCTGCCCATGTTTTGCATTGTCAACAGCGTTACCCATCGTCGCTATTGTTCGCCTTTCATTCATCCTACAACAGATTCTGGTGCCAGCTTAGCTTAACGCTACTACAGATCTGTTAGTCCATCGCTGCTCAAGCTTGCTGAATCCACTGGTTTCTACACCAAAAGCAACCGAATTTCAGACTGACAATATTCGATTCAGGACCTGATGTATGACAACACTAGTCCATTCCTCGAATATCAACTGCGTTCCCCATACGATGTAATGGTTCCGGGCTCGGTTGGGCTTGCGTTCCGGGTCTGGGGGGGCGGCCGCCAGTGGTTGCAAGCGTATGAGAAGGTTTTAAATGTAATCCCTCATGAAGGTATATTTTCAATTATTTCACCGTCGATTTCGATCTATACTAAAGATAATTTAGACGTTGATCTTGATCGCTTTACTGGCCGAAACGACCGTCGACGGCTAAGGTGGTATCAGAAATATTTTACTGCAACCCGTCATAGAGGTATATTTCTCAATTATTTATCATCAATTTCGATCTTATACTAAAGATAAATTAGATTCTGATCTTATGGCACTCTCTCGGGGCACCGATAAGCATGAAGACCCAAGTTATCCAATATTACTAGCACGGTATTGGATAGAATTGTGTACAACAAGCCACAAAAAGTGTACAAGCAATCCGTCACCTTGGCTTCCAACTCGCCTCCTTCACCTCAGAGAACCCAGCCCTTCCAAAGTTCGATTAGTTGCCACAAATGATGGTTCAGTGCAGGGTCGTTACATGACTCTGAGTCATTGTTGGGGAAAGGCAGACTTTCTAAAACTTACAGCCGAGACTTCTACGGATTTATTCACAGGTATAGACATCACCTCGCTGCCGCAAACATTTCGCGACGCCATCCATACAGCATCACAACTCAACATAAGCTATCTCTGGATTGATTCATTGTGTATAGTCCAAGACGACCAAGAAGATTGGCTCCGTGAGTCAAGCGTGATGGGGCTTGTATATCAAAACGGATACTGTAATATTGCCGCGACCAAGTCCAAGGACGCAGATGTCAGCTTCCTTGCAAAAATCCCATCGAGGACCCAGTCTCTCAAGCCACCATGCTACATTCAGTCAACCTGGAGAGATGCCGTAAATTCTCGCTGGCATATTGACGACAACTATCTCTGGCGAGGTAACAGCCACCTATCAGGGCCATTGTTGAGTCGCGGTTGGGTCGTTCAGGAAAGGATAATGGCCCCAAGAACATTGCACTTTGGTTCAAACCAGATTTATTGGGAATGCCAACAACATGATGCTTGTGAAGTCTACCCTCACGGTCTTCAACTCAATGGATTCGTTAAGCGAGGAAATGGTTTCAAACACAGAAATAAAGGTCCATCTGTGTGCACTACCTTTTCAGATGCGATGGATTTATGGCTAGATATCGTCAGAATATACTCTGGTTGCCGACTGAGCATGGTGAATGACAAACTAATCGCTTTGTCGGGAGTTGCTAGCACATTACAGAACCAATTTGATGGTTCTCAATACCTAGCCGGGTTATGGAGAGACGATTTAAGGAGACAACTCAAGTGGTACATCACAGATCCACTAAAGACTCGACTTCTATTCTATAGAGCCCCGTCTTGGTCGTGGGCGAGCCTCGATAGCAGCGTCTTGATGAGGTATATGAGATCCGAGTATTCCAATTATTTAGTCGAGGTTTTGGAGGCTGTCACTAAACCTCTAGGCGCCGATCCTACAGGACAAGTCGAGAGTGGTTATGTACAGCTTTCAGGACCCCTTCTCACAGTCTCCCTTCGTAGATCTGCAGCCATGCCTCGGAAATTTGAAATCCATGTCTGTGGCAGTTGGCACTCACTGAACCCAAGCGAGGACATCTGGCCAGATATAGATGAGAAGCCCCCCGAGAATCTACATGCTATCCCGTTTAACGATAATGATTATTGTGACTATCTTTTGGTATACCCGACGAATGGCAGGATGAAGAAAGGCACATTCAAGAGGTGGGGCATGATGCAGCTTTCGTATGGAGACTGGGACATCTCGAAAGGAGACGGGTGGAGGATCCAGTGGAACGAGGTCAAGAACGAAGAGTGGCTCGAGTTCGAAGAAGATCTTGGGAATGGGAGATATGTGGTCACAATCATTTGATCTCGAGTTTGCTACGGAATCAACGGGGAAGATGAACAATGGGGCAAGGATGCTGGAAAGTCTGGTAATTGGGCTCAATGCCATGTCATTCTTTGGAATTTGTTTCGTTTCTTTGGTTCGAGATATTTTTTCCGTTGCGATGAGTTATGAATCCTATTTGTTATCTTTTCCTTGCTAGAATGGATAGCTAGTTAATTTTTGTTATAGCTCTTCTTCCTTACACGGCTGTTTTTTTAGGTTAGTTTTGTTGCTTTTGGGTTGAGGTCGGGTGAGATTGAAGATATAGTTTTCAGGGTCTGGATTCTAGATTCTGGACTCTAGTTCTAAATCGAAGTAGGTTTCTTTAAGATGGGTTTATGAAATGAGCTTGACGAAGCGACCAATTTACTCAAGTGATATGTATGCGGCTGAGAGTTTGTGTATTCTGGGATACCCTCTTGACAAGAATGCTACATGTTTTGTTAAAGAACCAATCATCCTACCCGTACTTGATGCGAAATCCCCTCGCTATCTAACCATATCACATCATAACACATTTCCACTCCTTGAGCTTGTCAATCTGCACTTGCATACTGGCGATGTTTGCTTCATGAAGCTTTTGAACCTGCTCTGCAGCCTCGTCCCGCTTCCGCAACGCCTCTTGGAACTCCTCACGCTCCACTGCCACGCCATCTTTAATCTCCTTTAATTCCCTATCATACCTTTCCTTTAGCTTAGCGAGCTCCTTCATCAACGATTTCCCAGCGGATGTCTGCTCCACTTCACGTCCTTCCTGAAGCTCCTGCTGGAACAGAAGTGTTACAGGCGACGTCTTCAAAACAGATCGGACGATGCGTTTCCCATCCTCGCTCGTACCATCATAACGATCGTGTTGTGCCCCTGCAGCAATCATGCCCTTCCAAAAGTCGGAAATCAGGTCGTGAAGTCGTATGTCGCTTTCGCTAGTCGTGACGCTATGCCATTTAGTCGTGATCAGCTTGACATTACCCATATTCTCTTGTCCAACCAGGTCCTGAAGCATTTTCAAATTCCGTCTGCCAGCCCCTCCCATCCGACTATCGCTAATAGGATGCAGGTATAAGATCCCAGATAGACGAACACCGCCGGTCTGCAGATACTTGGCAATCTCGACCAGGACATCGCTTTCGCTCATATCGTCATCGTTGAAGCCTGGAGTATCGATGAGATGCACTTGGTACCCATCAATATTCGTCGTCGCGATCTGGATTTCTTTCGTGCCTACATAAATAAATACACGTTAAAATAAGCGCCCGAGTAAAGAGGATAGATAGACTTGCAAGACTTTAGACCATGGCCGATCTCCAGCTCGTCTAGTCCGGTGAGGTGTTTGATGAAATAGGTTTTTCCGGCGCCGGTCATGCCCATGACTGCTATCAGGATGGATTTCTTGGTGAAGCTTGGAAACGGGATGTTTAATGCGGAGGTCCAGAGCTGGCTGAAGCGGCCGTGTTGGGAGGATGAAGAAGATTGGCTGTGCTGAACCATGGCTGGAATAGAAGAAAAGCACGCTGCGAAATGATTGTAGAGGGGAATGTCGATGCGGTGCTGAAGCTGAGCTATCGAGATTTGATGTTTTGAGAAGGGGAAATGTCAGATATGTGGAGAGAATAATGAGCAGAATAATACTGAGAGAGATATCTTGAGATGAAATGTTGATAACGCGATTCTTCTGCCATCCAATCGAGTTGATCCACTCACACGAATTAGATTGGAGACTTGGTGGTGTGTCTAGGGACATCTACTCGGTAACAGCGTGTGTTGTCGTAAATTTGCGTCGTATGGCGTACCTAGGATTCTTGCAGCATATCGCTCCGTTTAGAGAATGACATGCAGCTCAGGCCTTTATTGGATCCCGAATTTCGGCCTGGATATGCCTGGTTTCGGCATGCCGATATAAAGATATGGCAGACACGTGGCGACCTAATATCCACACCATCTTGGCTGTGAGCTTGGTTCGCAATGCTGGGTTGCCTTTGTGCAATTAGTGGCGCGTGTAAGTCAATTGAGATACGGCAATAATAGGGTTTGAGATTCCGGTATTCAAGAAGGCTGGATCGTTGGAGATGTTTTATTTGAGAATGTGCATAGTTTTGAAATTTCTAAATATTTATTTATCTCAGTCTAGACAGCAACCACATTTGTGTATATCTACTCGATCGGGATATAGTCGGGGATAGTGAGTAAATGGTTACACTCCCTTGTGAGAGGCTGAGGACTGTTGAAAGGTCTGCCAAGCACGTGACTTTGGCACTAGTAGTTTAGGAGCTTAAAACTCTGATCTGGAGCTTCTGTAGAAATCAAGCAATTAATGATTAATTCACCCTACTTGAAACTGCCCTTTTAACAAGGACTAGCATAAATCCGATCGTGGGATCGAAGCAATTCTTGCGCATCATCGGCGAACAAAGTGATACCAGGGTTTTGTTCACAAGAGTGCCCTCGTCGTGCCCTCGTCTCCTGGGAGTTTGTTACATAACTGGTGAGTGCTTCAGAACGGGTAGAGGGATTTTGAAAGAGCTTGAATATTTGGTGCATTTGCATAATTCGAGCTCAAGGAACGGCTCTCCGATAGTTCCGCATGGCTTAGATATCACGGAACTAACTCTTAGCTTTTATTCTGGGGTTTCTTGGATTTGCTTCATTTCTCTGGAATTGAAATATCAGTTGCTTTCCTGATGGGACATTTACACGACTTAGCCATTTCAGGCAAGATCTAGATTTCGAATGTTGGATGGATGACAAAATGTTTTGATGAATACTTCGCTGAATTAGAAGAGAAGCAATCACGCGGCTCGGAAGCTAGATCTCCTGTTGGAAGATCCAGAAGAAGGGTGGTTGTTGGTTAAGCATTCCGCATATTACTTAAATAGATATGTAAAGCCCCCTAACAGCAGCTATTGAAAGAGGCAGCCATAACCATAAATATATTCCGTAGTCGCAGTCTCTGTGCTATATGCACAGCATATAAACCACCTTAAATATAGTCGAACAAAGACACTTCCATCTATCAAATCCCGCCTACTCCGTCACCGGGCAAAGATCATAATACCCGCTCGCATTATTTCCCCACCACGATGGAAACGGTACCGATGGACCGCCAGCACCAAAAACGGCAAAAGACAAGATGAATAATGCCGTGAGACTCGCTCCATCAAAAGCTCCTGTGACGAGGTACGAGTAGTCTTTGAAGATGCGCGGCCGGTAGTTGCGCAGGTAAAACTGAGTGAAGAACCCAGCGATCACTTGGCTGAAGATGACGCAGGTCTGCGATTGGTTGTAGGGGATGTAGCCGGCGTATTGGATGAATTGCGGCATGTTGATCTCGGTGAGTGAGAAGTTGCGGATTCTGGGGATGAACTGAAAATGTTAATGTGAGAAAAGGTAGAGGCAAAGGTGAGAATAAAGGGTTACGTACATAGACGATGATACGGTGGATAACGACGACGCCAGCACCAATAGCGATCCCGATGGGTACCATTTGGTACTTGGCCCCGGTTTTGTAGAGGTATTTAGCAAGTGCCCATGATGTGGCGTTGGTGTTGTATGACTGAATGGTGGCGCCGCTCCAAGAGGAGTCGCCGTTACTATTCACGAGGAGATCACGGTTGCTGTTCACGATGGAGATCATGACGGCGTAATTAACAAAACCCCCTAATATGGTACCATAGACTTGAGTGAGGAACATGACGCGGGGAGGAATCTTGACTGTGTCTGGGAGTTAGTATTTGAGTTAATTTGCGGCTCTAGGACATAGCACGTACGGTATTCACCCATCTTTAGGTCATTGCACAGGTTGACCGTGTTGTTGATTACGTTGTGTGACCAAGCAGCAAAATACATGTTACCAATAGGACGTTCAGGAAGCATCAGACCGGCCAACATTTTCGACAGATTGTTAGTGGCAATACCATTTCCATATCGAGAATAGAGAATCGTGCTCTGCAGTAAAGTTAGCTGATTCGCTCTTATATATAGACAAGCACTGTATGCGGCTATACTCACAAAGGGTGCTATGAATATTCCTAGCAGTAGCGAGATAACATACGCCCAAGCTGGTAGAGTAATATCTTCCTTGATGACAACGACGAGGCCAAGAACAAAACTGAAGACTAGAATCCCAACGTACCACGACCATGGGGTTTCTTTGTAGTGCTTGACCATGTGCATATGATGTCGGTCGTCATAACTCCCTTTTCTTGCGCTCTTATACGCTTTAGCGATATCCCCGCCCCAAAAGAGGAAGCAGTGAGCAATCAGGGCGCCGATCTAGATGATAATCAGTCCGTGACCATATATGTGAGCAATGTGTAATAGGCTTGGGTAGGTACTTACAGCAGCATTTGCCATGAACATTGCGTATGCGAAACTCCCGCTAAGTCTAGGGATGCCATACTGGGCTAGAGCATCCTTGTCGAGCACCCCACCAGCAAAGACTTTACCGATCGGGTACTTTGAGCCATCTTCTGATAAAAGACGCGTCGACATGAATGGGAACGATTTTGCATCCCAGCCATTAGAGTAGTAGATGCCCAGCATAGCGGCAAAGCAGAAAATAAACCCAGCTGCCGCATTAGCTTGGAGCTTCAGCGGAAGAGATGTCTGGAAGGAAGTGATCTGCAAAATATTAGCTCAGTCAACTCCGTTGCTTCAGTACAGGGACATTAATATACATATTGCCAGTCGAAAGAAAAACTGAAGAGTCCCAGTCCCTCGTTGTTGATAGATCCACCGAAGAGGTTTGTGAGTATAGCTGCTTTGTTGCCACTAGCGCGCATGGATGCTATGCAGGGGATTGAAACAGAGTTAAGCCATGGAAAAATATAGGCAGGGAGGAACTCATAGAAGAACATTCCCCCGAAAGCATACCAGAAGAATCGAAGAGGCTTAGAATTCTTTAGGTCTTGCCAGTGAAGTCCTTGGAGAGTTTTGACTGTGGGAAGAGTACTCCAGTAAACTGCATCGACGTGCCAGACGGCAATGGGGCGCAAGATACCGGCAATACCGTAACCAAATAACCCAATCGAGATGGTGCTTAAGATTACAGTAGTCGCGCTTAATGGCAAGTTGTAGAAGAGGTTTTGGGCCGCGAACACGGTAATGCTAGCGGAGGCGTTAGAGGCAGACGTGGCAGTAATAGAGCATACGGCATGCTCTTTCAGATTCCATGGCCGAGGATTGAAAAAGTAGATGACTGAGATCCATCGGGGTCGTTTGCCTTGGCCGCCTTGCTGCCTCCATCGAGCCTCAAGTCGATCACCACGGGGAAGAAAGGCAGCCCATGCCTTGCCGAGGAAGTAGGCAATGAGAACGATAAATGTCCCCTGAATAGTGACTAGAGTCGGTTTGAACTAAAAAGAGGATCAGCTTATGTTGATTTTGAGGCGGGTGATGAACAATGAGCTTGGATGTTCAGAGCATTAGGCATGCTAGCTTTCAACTCACGGAGTAGATCTGGCTCATGACAGCCTGGAAAGCCGAGAGAACAGTGGCCAAGAATAGACTTCGAAAGGTCAACGCAGGTTCATGATCATCCCGCATCGGCAGGAGGTATTTAGCCGCATCCGAACCCGTAACGATGATCACGTCCTCAGTAGAATAGTCCGCGTCGGAATCATCGACGTCATCTCGAGTAGATACAGGGTTGATCTCAGTGACTTCATCCAGCACAAGTTTGCCATCTTTGTGGATACCTGCATTGTCGGCCGTGATGTTGATCTTCTCGTCGATGGACTCATGAGGAGCTGAGACGTGCTTGAACTCCACGGATTTGATCGCGCCTACGATGATGGTATCGGCGATAGGGGCTGTCATGTTGCGCAGAAGTAATGGTAACTTCCTGCAGTGTAGAGGAGTGAAGCAAGCACAGGCTCGTTGCCCCGGCGGTGCTGGCCTTGATATGAACCTGTCATCCTTGAAGGATATATATTAAGTGATCGATATTGTGACACAAACAGAACCGAAATACTTATCATAGCACGCTATTCTTGCCGTTGGTTGCGAAGTACAGGCTTTGACCCCGGCTGATGGTTATAAAGGGAAGGTATGTGATAGTAATCGTGGCGAAAAATCTCCAACCAACAAACAGAGAATATCCGCATCTGCATAATGGCCGCATGGCCAATTCGCCTTCGGTTTCATCACCTCCTTAATGCGGCCGCCTTATGCATAACCGACAAGAACCGCATATTGTCCATATCGCCAAGATAACAGGACAGGGGATGCGATAAAGTTCTTATGGTTCTCGATCTTTATGCGCGTAGAGACAAGGTTACACTTGACAACGGGTGCTCCGGAGGATTGGGTAGGTCCTTGTCAAAGCGTCGACTGGAGTGTGAGGACTTTCCCGCTTGGCCATGCACGACTGCACTTAGTACACTCGAAATGTTGGAAACAACCTCACCCAACCTCCTGCCTTCAGCGCGCGTGATCGCACTCTATATTATAAACTGAGTTAATGGAATCCCTATAGTTTAATTAATCTGTCGGCGCAAGCACCTAAATTCCGAAAGTAACAAATCAATTAATTAATCAATTGCACATGTTTCCCGTGCGTTGTTTAAGCGACCGCCCCCTATTCCAACCGATAGACCTAGTTACTTCCACGTGATACGCTTTAAAAATCCCCTACGCAGAACACGTCCATGTTTTGCCTTATAAAGTGGAACCCTATAGAAGGTACACAAAACCCCGGAGCATCAAGCCAATTTTCTCAACTTCTCTTGTGGTTTTGACGCATACCATATATCCTTATGGAAAAACTAAGGGAAACTCTCTCTATCTCCTAACATCTATTCTTTTTTCCATTTAAGCAACAGGACATTTATCCTCTTGAATTCAGCACGAGGCGAACTATATTTCGCCTGGATTATAATCTTTAACTTTTCATGCATACTTCATTTTGAATTAATCTTAGTGTGTCTTGATTTCGAGAGGTCCGACTAATCAAAACCTTTGCTGCGGTACTTTGTTGCGAGAGCTGAAAGTAGGTGCGGCTATATCCTCATAAAAAATCTCACTACGGTAGCCCTCTTCCAGTAGCCATAATCTCCAATGGCTGTGCTTACTTAGGGTGGTGTTGGTATCTGTGGGCACGGATCTAGGTTCGATATAGAATGAGTTTCTGTCCAACATTGGCACGACGAAGACCAAGAACTGTGTTTGAAAGGGAATGTTCATGGAAACATTCCCAGGTAAGCGCTCGCTTGCCAAGTTTCTCTGAACATCTGCTGGTACACTTTCATACTTGTGAGCTTCGGTAATTTTCTAATTTCGCCGTATTCGACTTATGCCATCGGAGGTACGCACTTAAAGAACTCAACTAAATATTGTTGTTCCCCAGATGGCGTAAAATCGCTACTTGTCAAAAAGTTCACTATCTGGCCTTCCCAGCCACACCACGATCAAGTCGGCGTTTGAGTCATCTTCAATCGCATAGTAATATGTAAGACGTTCGACGAGTCAATTATTTTCCTGGAGCATAAACCCATAGCAAAGCTTAATCACATGCACTTTCTAGAAGTCTAAAAATAAATTGGCTATAGGATATCGACGACAGAGCAGAACCTAACCCTTCGAAAGCCAGAAGTATATCGCTGACAAAAGAAAGATATCTTCCAGTGTAGCCGTTTACCAGGAAAATTTAGCTGAAGAAGGTAGAGATCCATGGTATGACACTATCGTTGGTCTGAGAATTAGATGCAGAAGCAAGTCTACTCAGTAGGTTTACATTTTTAGCTCTCGCTAAAGATTTTCTAGTATGCCTTAAGAGCAGCTTGTGAGAGCTGGTGATATTGCGGATAGGCAGTTTCTGGAAGGAATCGTGGTATATAGTAGACTCATGCACGGTTACGTGAAGCTGTAACAATAAATAGTTAAGTGAAGAAATGTACCTTGGCTGGTATTTTGATTGTGCCTGTAATACAAACAGCTAGTTTGCCTATTACATCCTTCTGATAATACCATCTTTTGCCATGTTTATGAAATTCAATCTTTTATCTCTTTTAATTAATACCGAACTATTTTATCTTCTCCCAATTATCCAGCTCTTATAATAAACTAGGTTATATGCCTTAGTGAAAAGAAATGCTAGATTTATAAATGTATATAAATTGTAGTGCTATTACATTTAATTATAAAGAAGTAGTAGGAAGCGAATATGGGGGTATAAAAGCTTTTGAAGCAAAGTCGATTTTATAATGGATGGCGTAGAGGACAAAGGTAGGTTAGATATGGGAAGCTTAGTGAATATACCAAGGAAGCATTGAACTTTGGATATGAACTCAAGGCTTAACAGATAATGGGTCATCAGCCTGTCACTATCTACAAGATATTTGATTTTCTTTCCATAAATTGTAAAAGAGTGTTGGTATAAAAATAAATGAAAACTAAATCCAAGAACATTCGCAGCTGAACAAACAACAGATCAACATTTCCAACATTACATTCTACCCAAAGACAAGGAAATAAAATGAAAGACTCGTAGCTTTCGTAAATGAAAAATTTCAACCCCTTCTCCAAAGTAACGATATAGGAGGCTTTTGCAGCACTCTCCAACTATTTTCCAGGGAGCCCATTTAAATGAAACAATGCTACCTCCTTTGCCTGATCCCCGAGCTGAATGTTTATTATGCCAATTGGCGCGCCGAAAGTGCTGCCTCGCTTGGAGGATGACGCAGGAGCGGTGGTCTGGCTAGTGACTTGTCCCGCAGTCTCTGTTGGCAGAATCTCAATTTTGTGATTATTGACCACCGATTCGATGGTCTTGAGTCCAAAAGCTCCGTATTTTAATTGGTGGTAGTTCTGGGCTGCTTGGACTAGAGCCTTTTCACACAGGGCGGTCACGTTGTACTGTGGGAGCAGAACTGGGTCGGTCGCAGTGAGAGTGACAAGGAGTTGTAGAAATCGCTTCTTATGATCCAGACTGTCGGCGATCTTATGGATTCCTTGGATATTGTAGTTGAAGATCCCGGTTGCGTCTGTCTTGGTGGGATCGAAACTCGTCGTAACTGTATTACAGACTGGTCCGCTCCATGAGTTCTCTAGATTTTTGGGCTCGAGAAAATTCGTAAGGATTGCGTTGGTACCATCACTGGTCTGGTCAAAAAAATCCTACATCAGGGGGTGGTGCGCTTCGAGCCTGAAGGCTCCATTTTGTATCAACTATATCTGCTGCTACCGATTGTCCAGAAACGATCAAAGGAGAAGTTTGAAGACCTCTCTTCATGATGATTTCTTCCGGTGGTGGAGGGGGCCCATTGTCGATTCGAGGGAGATCGCGTCTTGGCAGAGCAGCGGTGCAAGCCTCAATCTCAGCTGTAGAGATCAGACTTCCAGTGTAGACGAAAGCTACGTTGTTATCGTAGAGGCAATCTGCCAGCTGAGCTCGCTCACTGAGAGGGTGCAAAAACGAGAGTGCTCCTGTAAGCGGGCTCAATAGGAGAGAGCAACTAAGAGCAGAAGTACCAGCATGCATCATTGTGGAGTTGATGTCATTCGAATTGAGAAAACTTTGTAGTTCAAGTGGTATTAAGCAGCGAAGTGAGGTAGCTAGGACTCTTGCGAAGGAAATATTTGTGTTTGGTAGAATATAAGGATTATCCGAAGAATTGGTCAAGAGTAGTGTTGCTGATTGGAATTGTAAAGACTTCTTTTGGCGGTCTCTCAACTCCTCTTTATACCAGAGCACGCATATGACAATCACTTCTCTGGGATTGATTCTACAAATAGGTCTGAGACCAAAGTTCTATCTAATGATAGACGACTGGCAACTTTGCGAGTGATCACAAAGCGGTTCTCGTTGGGTGTTTGTTGGAAACAAATAAGGCACTGTTAATCCTGTCATCCTACAAGTTAAGACTTACATATTTAATTCTATTGGAGGATTTGTCACTTGGTTTTCTTTCCGTGCCACTAGGCCACAGTATTTATGAAGTAGAGAACGGCTAATAGTAAAAAAATGTAGTACAGCAGATGCCTTTACACACAATTAGTCTCATATGTAGGAACAGCAGTTAAGGAATTATACAAAACTACCAAGGGGCTCTGTATCTCAATATATTTAGCATCAAGTAGTAGAAGATGACTTGCCAGTAGCAAAAGCTTATCGTTGTCCTATCATTTTCTGAATAATTCTTGACAGTGTGGGCCCCAACCTGTGCTGTGGTTCGTATGAACGACCATTTAGACCCCACTGCCGCAAACAGACGCCAGCAGGACCCCCAGAATTCCCGCCACGCCGCGCCCGTCGGCCCACTCCCCAACGGCGCGTAATATATTGCAGGAGCGTATGGTTTGTTTCATCTTTAGTCCAACCCCAGGGGTAGCGAGACGCGAGAATCACGTGCTGAAGAAGACGTATGTGTCAGGCAGGAAGTTGGCTGCTGCGCCCCCATGGCCCCATGAGATGTAAGAACCAACCATTGAACAACCAACCAACCAACCAACTTACTAGGCAACCATATCTGGCCCAACCAACCCCCAAATTTTCCTGCACTTGCAAGAACATCTCATCGTTGTCATAGTCTTTCCTCCATCCTCTTGGTATCAAAAATTTCAAGAATATTTTCGTCGAGTTTGCAATCTACACCTTTTCCCAAAAACACCTCTCTCGAAAGCCAGCAGTCTTTTATTCACAACGCTTTAAGCTTCCCTAGGATCTTTGATCATGCAATTTGTTTCTCAAAACATTATCGGTGGCCTGGTCTTCGCGTTTGCAGTTTCAGTTACCATGGCTCTCCCTCTTCCCATCACTCGCGATGCTTCCAACCTTCGTCATACTATCGAAAGCTTTGCCAAAATCTACGCCGATCAAGTCGAGAAAGAATACAGCACCGGTAACATAAGCAGAACCCCATGTGGTGACTCTTTACTGATTTGTGAATAGTGCCCAACATGCTAGGAGACGGTAAAGCTGTAGGTCTCTTGAACATTCAAGAGGGGGGGGGGGGGGGCGGGGATAGCAGGGGTGCCAACGTTTTTTTGGGGGGAGAGAAGATAAACCTCTAAATAAGGGATATACGGCATATTGGTTTAGTGCAGCAATCTTTACCAGATTTCACTTGTGGTTTCCTTTGAAAGACTTCTAATAAACTGGCTGGTGAAATGGCGGGAAGCTGGATGCACATGGGGCAAGTCATGTTTTACTTATATTAGTATAGTTTGAATCAACGGAGAACTTTATCGTGCCTTTTCTACTTTTTATAGTGTTTTCTGAAAATAATTTAATACAGGCAATAGCTGGTGAGTACGTTATGGTAATGTTGAATTCCTCTCTTTGGCTTCGAAGATATACTGCGAAACGCACAAACTAACAATAAATCAACCAAGTATTCACCCTCCGCAATAGAGCTAGAATAATGAATGGCAGAACAATGTTTGGTCAAGGCAAAAGCGCAAGCGTCTCCCTTGAGTCGTGCCATTTTCCAACATGTTCTTCAAACTTGTTACTAGGTGAATGTGCTCGTCTAAGCACGTGACCCACCTAGCGCACCAGCATAGCATATAAGGCTCCTCTTAGACTAGACTAGACCTTAAGAGCTTCTACAATCAAGACATTACCCCTACTATGCCATTGCAACATTGTTGCAATGTTCCTTAAACTCGCCGATAAACAATCAAAATGCCTGCCTAATATATTTATATCCTCCCTCAATGTAATAACCGCCGGTAATAATGGCATTCATTGTGGTGAGAGCTCCTTTTCCTATTTCTGGACTGGGTCAAAGGAAGAGACACCTTTTTGGAAGTTGGGGTTGGGAGGCAATGACTATACAAATACAAAACCATGCTCAAAGCACTTTGGCCTAATTGTTTTCTCTATAAAGACTGACACTCTTCTAAACTCGTAGAACGGATCTGATTATCAAATACATCTCTTTCGAAATATATTCAATTCATTAAGCAGAATTTCTCCCCTTTTCACCCCATTTAACTCTATCCGCCTGTTAGAGCTTTTGCTCCTTTACGTCCTCGATCTTTAGCCACAGACTGGTGGTATTCTGATTTCAGAGCCAAATTTCGCAGTCGCCCCTTTTTACGGATCGAAGTTTATCATGCGTTTTCCGCTCTTATTCACGGCGGCGTCAACTGTGCTACTATTTGGATTGGTCCTGGAAGCTGCAAGGCCACTTTGTAGCGCCAAAAACTGCGCTAGTCTTTCCAAAAGAGAATTTGCTCCCCGATTTCATAGAGATGTTGTGGCCATCGCATTGGAGGATCTCGAGAAACGGACACTCGGGGTTGTCCCGGATGATACACAATCTATCACGGACTATGTTGCCGAGAATGTCAAAGGACTTTCGTCCGCAAACAAAATTTACAACGATCGGAGCTCCAAGACTGCCAGTACCACATTGTGGAAACCATTCTCCAACTCCAGAGGCAGATGGACCTCTTCATTTAAGATCGGTCTGACAAAACTCACTGGTTGTATAACAGTTGTCATGGTCAGCAATCGTGGAGTTTACGCAACTCACTTCTTTGAGGACACAGCCATGGAGGTCGGCTCAAAAACGTATGCTGCCGAACTACTAGACAGCGGATCTGGGAATACTTTCGAAAGCATCAAATCACATTTCAGCGATCTCAACAGTTCACCAGCAGGGCCGGACTATCCCTTCCCTTAAGTGTACATTGTCACACCAGTGAAAATGAACGAGGAGCCGGTGGACGCCGATACCGAGCAACCGAGAGATACACGCCCGGCCAGCGAAATTGGTTATGATCCGGGACAAGCCTTACAATATCCTCAGCAGACACAAGATATTGTTACATCTATCGAAGCCGGATGGCCAGAGATCAACACTATTGAGACAGTGAAGTACTTCCCGCTCAATATGGACAATGAATATTCCAAGGATATGCAAGACCCCTCCATTCCAACTGACAAGAGTATAATCCTCAACGGCGCTGCCGGCAAGGTCCTCTTTGAATACGACAATACTAGCAACAAAATCTCTGTTCGACTCTGGGTAGAGACCGAGAAAAAGATGGAAATGTACATGACTTGATAATTCATCAAGTGGTACAGTGGGGAATGAAATGAGTTTGGTCTTTTTAGTCTCTTGGAAACGTCATAGATATGCGGGGTCTTGTGTATTTGCGGTTTTGCAATTTCATTACTAGCCCACCCTCCCGGTTAGCTATATGATGTCTGGTTATATTTTCATAAGTTGGTCCATGCCCTTTGTGCAGGATGGGTCTCAACAAGGAGGAAGGAATTGTAGATCATGTTACGACTCACGTGTACCAGTGGCCCATAGGCTCAACAAGCGACTGGCCTCGCTTCACAGTAGACCCTAGATAACACAGTGAAGGTGGAGCAAGCAAGCGCTCCATGAGGACTTTCGGGCTCCAGGAAGATCTAGAGATCCTAAGGTTTACTTTTTCAAGTTTATATAAAGTTCGTTCTTAACGCAAGATAGTAATAATACTCCATTACTAGTGATTGTTACATCTATAACTTGACTGCGGTCGACAAAGACCACGTGATATCTAAATTGTGTCTGTGATACTTGCACTTAGCGCAAACTCGGTATAAAGTTCTAAGTTGTTGTTCTGAGCGAGTAAAGCAGCACGGGGATTTAAGTGTATTCTATTGATACCTTGTAGCGTGATGCTATTTTAATCATATTTCCAACTCTAGGGCATGAACGTAATAAGAGCGGTTACTATTTATAATGCTTAGTAATCGGCGTGATAGAATCCAACATAGGTGCCTGATGAAACAAGCTTGCCGGATAGAAATAAAAAATATATTAACCAACCCACATAGATGAGGAAGGCATAAATGGTGTGCTTTCTCGTGTATAAAACAAGCTTCGGAGGACGACTAGAATCTTTCTGTATTCATACTGCCAAGACAATGGACGATTCCATAGATAATGCTCAAGGCACCCATGCCCTACAAAGCCGTCTCACCGAATCACGAACGCCAACCAGACCACCTTTATCCCTTTCCATATACTGGCGTTCTGATCCTTCCAATTTCCTTAGCCAAGCTTGTTTTGAGGGAAATTTTGAGGTCGTTCAGTATATCTTGACCGAAGTTACGGAAGGCCCTCATCTGGACGACATCAAAGATCACTTCCAGGCCAAACTCCTCTGGGCATGCTCAAAAGGACATCCTGAGGTTCTTACCTGTTTGCTAGAGCACGGAGCAGGAATTAAACACTGTGCTAGTTATGCATCATGTTTAAAAGATGCAGATACTGCTATTCGTATCTATGAGATCCTGTTTAAATACGGTCTAGATTTAGCAGACTATCCTGGAATAGTCTAGTACGCGTTCTTCAGCTCTGAGTCACATAATCTCCAAGCTAATAGCAGATAGCGATTGGATTGGAAATGAGACAGTATTACAATACTTGCTTTCCAAGGGTGCCGATCCAAACGGACTTGACGATTTTGATTCTGTCCCACTCAATTCATGCGGCAGAAAATCGACAATAAAACTCCTCATCAGCTATGGCGCAGATGTGTCGCGGGCTCCAATGCTGCATCACGACATATGTTGTCCAAACCACAGTTTCACAGAAGAGCATTGCGAATTCCTACTCTCGGTGGGAGTGGATATCAATGCGCGCGCGAAATATCCTGGAGATGCTCCACCAGGATCGAAAGTTTTCCGCGACGCTGCGAGTTCACTACTCAACGGAGGTACCGCATTGCACTTTGCGGTGCGTAAATATGGATCAAAGGGCCGGGACACCAATTATCTACCCCGGGCGAAGTGGCTGTTGGAGCATGGGGCAAAACTAGATATTAAAGATGATCGTGGATTGACACCTTTGGACTATGCTACTGATCAAGCGATGATTGATCTCCTGGAAAGTTATAAGCTTTGAGGCGGGACAGATCGGTTTTGTCACACATGGAAAAGAGAATGGAGATCAAATTCCTGGACCGGATGACTTTAATCTTCAAGCTACAGCGTTTCATCATTTTGGGCTTCTTTCAACTGGGTTTTATGAAGGAACTACTGGATTCAAAACCACCTTAGGAATCATCTATGTAAAGCAGAAACTAATTCATTTTCAATTTCGCGATCGAGTTTAGCTGCTCTGACACAGCTCAGGCGAAGCAGCGGCTATTCCCGTCTAAAGAATAAATGGAACTAGCAAATATAAAATTACAATCTACCTTTCGTTGTAAAGCTCGCTAAATTTAGGGGCCTCGCTTCATAGTTTCGGGAGATCCCTATACGAAAGTATTGATTATATCTAATAATAAAAGAATAATAGTCGATGATCTGATAATAAGATCGTCGATTCAATAATTTATTTTAGAAATGTATAAATAATATCTTGAAATATTTACATCACTTCTTGCTCTTTTCTTATATACGGCTTTCTTCGTTCTCCTTTTCCTCCTCTTCCTGTCCCCCAAAACCCAAATCCAAATGCCCACCTATTCAAGCCCTTCTCCCTCAATCTCCTTTCCCCTCCAACTCTCTCCCCACCACCACACCACCCCCGGCAGAGGCACCAGCACCAAACTAATTCCCGCCAACACCGCAAACCCTCCCCCAAGTCCCAACGCATTTTCCAACGGCGGAATGCACAACGGTAACACCGTACCTGCCAGACATCTCACAATCAACACAATCGTCATCGCTGACGCGGAATACAGTCCGAAAGCATCAACGATATAGGATGCTAGAGAGACGGAGATGATGAGGAGGAAGAATCCTTGGAGAGCGACTGTGATGAGGAAGAGAGAAATGGAAAGGGATAGGGGATTGGATTGGGAGGAGGGCGAGTGCAGGGAGGGAATGAAGCCGTAGAAGAAGATAGTAATGGGCATGAGGAGAGCACCGAAGATTAGAAATGGGAGGCGATTCTCCGGGTGCGGTGTCCCGTCGACGTCATGGGATCCGGATTTTCGGCCTAAGAAGGTGTAGAGACGGTCGAGGAAGAGGTTGCAGATGATAATCCCAGCTGTGGCGCCGATACCTATTTATTCATATATTAGCATCTTCTTCCCGCTTCTCTCTTCGCTGTTTAAGTTACGGAGGAAAGGGGGGGAATGAAATGAAAAGGAACGTACTAAAACTCAAAAACGAATACCCCGTCCACGCTGGCGAGAATGCATATCTCTCTCTCAGTATCCCAGGCAACGTCGTCGCTAACACATAATAAAAAGTAAAGATCATCGCGCCATAAAAAGCCATGATCTTCAAAACCCTCGACTTCCACATCATCAGCATAGGTCTCTGGATCGAGTCCCGTACTGTCTCCCAATAAAGCTGCGTCGCTGCCTCCTTTGATTCCCACGCACACTTAAACGACTCGTCTTTCGTCTCCGCCCGCAAGCGGGCAGCGCGTCGCTGCAAGATGACTACTTTGTAGGTCTCGCGGAAGAAGACAAAGAAGAGTGTCTCGCAGCAGATGGCGATAATAGCACTCATCCACAGAATGGTACGCCAGCCCAGAGACTCGGCGATGACGCCGCTAAGAGCAGGGCCGATCGCACCGCCGACGAGCGGAGCAAGCATGACGAGTGACATGCCGGAGCCGCGGGAATGCGACGGGAAGATGTCGCCGATGATGGCTGGGTTGAGGACATTGGAGGCGACGGCGAAGCCGGTGAGGAATCGGGCGAAGATTAAGAGGCTGGTTGTTGGGCTAAGGGCTGCGAGGACGACACCGATGATGAAGAAGAGGTTGGCGACGTTGAAGGCGGGATAGCGGCCATATATCTCAGAGAGAGGGGCGATTAGGAGCGGGCCACAAGCTTCTCCGAGTTCCCAGACGGTGACGAGCAAGATGCTGGCTGAGCGATTCTCTTCACCCTCTAGATCATGAACGATGCGGTCTGCAACGGGGACGAGCCCAACGCATGTAAATGTCCTTGACGGAAAGTTAGCGAGTTGCGAAAAATCAAGGATCCGGTTTTTGTTCATCTTACACCGTAAAGGCCATCAAAGCTAGTAAAGAGACAATACACAACTTATACGTCTTCGGCCAATCCAACGGGTTTTCTGGATCCCAATCTGGGTCAAAGTCAACTCGTGGATCGTTGATAGTGGGGTGTCGGGGCTCGGAAATCTGGCGCAACAAAGGCTGAGACTCCTCCATCGTGACAACTGAGGTGTTGGATGCAAGAGAGTCCCAAAGTGCGGTCTCGAGTCAATGGTATTGACCGCAGTGGGCTTCGATGCTGGCCGACGTTCGGTGCAATGCTGGATATACTCTATATAAAGCAAAAACCAAATCCAGTCGCTATCGCATCCCCCTAATTCCCAGCACTCTTACCGCTATTTGCATGCAAGTATGTAAGCAATGTCGATAGTCGATAAGAGCGTGGCGGTAATTGGCCGCCCTTCGTTGACTAAAATCTAAAGTTGAAAATACACCGATAAGGGATAATGCCCCTTTAGGCTACCCAATTCGATCTTAGTTTGCCCCATCCCCACTCTTGATATATGTATCCACTCTGTTCCACAATACCCCGAAACTCTAACAATAAAGCTCTTCGCAGCCCTCAAAGAATTCTAACCTCACAAAAGACTATGTGCTTACTTTCTTCTCATTAATCAAGAACGCGCGCAATTTCAAACCAATGCAAGAAAAAATGCATGAAATTGAAAAGAGGCCTTTTCTTTTTCAAAAACGACGAACGACATGGGATTCTTAGGTGAGGAGGCTATGAAGTCTGAAAAAAGATGCTTGATGATATTGTAACCGTCCTCAGAGTATATGTGCACGTCAGACACTTTCAAATTTTTACATTGTCGAGAATTCAAATACCCCATCTCGAAGCCTACCTAAGCATTCATCGCAGAGCGCGGGCAGTCATAAGAACCGATACTAGTCGATTCGCTCTCGATCAGCGTCATATCCAGAATCACAGTCAGAAGCTATATAAGTTCTTTAACGCCCTAGAGGCGGCTTCGGCGGCGTCTCGGGTTGCTCTTGCTCTAGTTATACTCTTTTGAAGGTTCCTGGTCTGGGCATTGCTCTATTACGGTTGCTGCTTCGTACGCGTCCGGACCACTCGTGTATTTCACTAGGAGCGCGAGGGTTAACGGCTTCAAATTCTTCAGGTTCTTCTCTTGCAGCTGGAATGGGTTAATTATACATCGGTGTCAAGTTTTGTGGAGATGGCAGTCCTCTAATTCTCTGGGTCACTGTAGCGTAATCCTGTATTTCCTCCTGTCCAGACAAAACCCTAAGAACGATAACGAAGTCATCTCGGGCCTCGTATCTTTCCTTGCCTACCTCCAAAGCCTCGGGGTTCACGAGTTTGCGGCTGATCTTGGTCCATCGAGCACCGGGTGGTATGTATTTTTCATTTGTAGAATCAACGCCCTCCCGAACTAGAAAGGAATCCTCAGGAGGCCTTTCTTCGGGTGGTTCCAGCACTCCCTTTGACTCAATTGGGTTGTCAGCCTGAGAGGTTGGCCCGGGCATGATCTGCAAGTCCCCACTATCATCTGGGACGGTTTGGACATAGATTTGCCGGTAGATCTCCACATTTTCTGTGCTCAGCTCATTTTTTAAATCTACTCGAGCCGCCTCCGGCTCAGTGTATTCGTAGTCCAGGAGTGGTGACCGATTTCGACCCTGAATGGAAGTTGAAGACCGTGGTATAGAAAGTGCCCATCGACCGCACTCCGGACATGATTTCCCACCATTCTTACTCTCAGTGCCATCCAAAGACGCTTGGCAGCTGGGAAATGGGCAATGGCCTTCCGTCGCTCTGATATCAAGTGCAATGCACATTGAAAGGTGATCGCCCTCTTTCACCATGTCCTCCCATATATTTCTCTTAATCAATCTACCACCGCGAACGTTTATAATTAGATACTGGCCCAAGTCAACGCGAAACCAGCCTTGGCGGTTGATGTACATGACCCTCAGTAATTCCTTGAAAGTGGACCATTTCTGACAGAGCTGGTACGGAAGGGCCATACTCTCGCCAAATGCGTCTGTAAATTGGATTGTAGGGAGGTGAACCTGCATTGGAAGCGCTCGTTCGATTCGAGAAACTGCAGCCTGAAGGCTCCAGAATCGTTGTAGTAGCTCTCCCATTACCACTCGCATTTCTATCGTGAATTTTGTGAGAAGCTCAAAGGTTCTCATTAAATGTGTAACTATTGCTTGTAACGTTGAGAGTCCGGATGTGATGAGAGTTAGTATATCTGTGGTTGTTGAAAAGATCGAAGTAGTCTTCTGTTCCGCGGCTAATGCCAATGAATGCAGTTCTTCCAGTGTATTGCCTTGGTCCTGCATCCGCTCATCCAACGAGTCTGTTTTCATTTCAAGGTTTTGGAGAGAAGCCGCCTGATATTTCAATTGCATATTCGTCTCGGCATGTTGCTTGGCAGAGAAATCCATTTTATCCTTCGCTTCTTCCAACAAGCCACGATGTGCCATTATCTTCAGCTTCAATTCTGAAGCAACTTCCGCCCGATCATTTTCAGCCAAAGTAATTGACCGTACAGTCTGCGTCATGAGCAAAAGGTTAATGGTTGCAACATGGCTTCCCAGTATAGTTCTCAACTCCACCACATCGTCTTTGTACATCATCCTCCATTGCATCCGACGAGGAAATCCCTTAGATCGATTATTCTTCAAGGCGAAAGTCCCCAACCTCGACTCAAATTTTATTATTTTGTCGAGGAACTCTTGGAGAGGTCGTGCGCATGATAGCGCCGTCGCGCGGATCGAGTTGAGTTGCAGGAGCTCATGTTGAGAGGGTCGCAAGTCTTGCAGTTGCTGGAGTGCTCGATCTAAAGCTTCAAGCTCGAGGAGGAGGTACTGATACGCCGGAGCTGCTTCTCCATTCTATGGCAGGCTACCGTGTTAGCTAGGCTTGTGTTGGAGAGAAGTGAGGCTGACCTTCCGAAGTTCTACTGCTATCTTTGCGATGAGTGAGCCGACAGCAATAAAGTCTCCCACTCCAACGCCGAATGGCATGGGCATAATGCTGGGGCATCAATAGGAAGGAACGGTATAAGAATCGAGGACGACATCATCTGTTAGTGAATAATTTGAGAAGGCTGACGTTGAGGCTGTGAAGTGGTGTGATGGGTACTGTACTGGGATACTACAGTGCGCTACTGAGGCTGCTCTTCTGGAATAAGATCTTGGTCTAGCCTATTTCGGCACCGTCCAACCACAAACTTCAGCAAGTATTTCTAATTAAATAATAGATAGCATACGCATTCAGAGAATAGCTTTTTATTTTGGGCTCATTCGATATAGGCTTGGGTACAAGTTTGCACTACAATGCCTCCGTACAACATCACAGTTTAGCGTGCTAGTCGCTAAGCTTTAGGCTTACGAGTTAGGTATTCTTATGTCGCATACCTATAGGTCTTCATCGCTAAGATTTTAGGTTCCTCATCACCAGAATCCGGAGCAAAACACCCCGCAATAGATACTTAAAAAGATATGATTGTCGATAGGTAGGCATATCTAATCCACGCGTTAGCAGAGTGCTCCAGTGTCTTCCTAGCTCTGTCACGTAGATTGTTATCAGCCTGACTCGGTGACCAAATTCGTACGTCGACGAAGATCGATCGTGGCATGCTGATGCGGTTTCCCTTCAATCATCTTCATCATCCATCAAATTACCCAACACACTCCTAGCTGAGATCAAGTTTGGAAATGGAAGATGCCGAGAAATCACGTATACACGTCTCACTCGACAATTCAAAGGCTCAAGTTCGTCTGCTTCACCTGCAGCCGAGCCTGGACTCCAAGCCTGATGTTATCACATGCACCCTCAGTGTTGCGGATCTCGATGATGTTGATTGTCAGTATGAGGCATTGTCTTACGAGTGGGGGATTTCCACAAGCACGACGTTCTCTATCATGCTACAGGGGACCAGATTTGCCGTGAGAGAGAATCTTTGGTGGGCGCTTTGGCATTTGAGGCTAGAAGAGAACGTGAGAGTTATGTGGATCGATGCACTGTGTATCGATCAGAGGAACTTGAACGAGAGAAACCACCAGGTACGACCTTGTACTAGACATCCATCATGACGCAACGGCGAGAAGAAGTTGTGATTTGAGCAAGTGCTTTCATGCCGAAAGAACTAGCTATCCTATATGCACAAAACTAACAAGCTGCAGGTCAGTCAAATGGCGAAAGTGTATTCAAAAGCGACCTGTGTCATTGCCTGGATTGGACGCCTCGAGCAGCAAGTTCATGGAGATTGTCCCGTGAGCAACGCTTTAGAGGCAGCCAATTTCGTGCAGCGCATGGCTGAGCAGACAGAGAAGAGACAGAACTACCGAATGAAGATTGACTGGTCGCAATACGTTTCCGTCGAGACTAATGTCGAATCAAGCAACTCATCTGCATGGAACTCGCTCATGGCTTTCTGTCAAAGATCTTACTGGACGCGGTTATGGATCATCCAAGAACTTGTGCTAGCTCCAAGCATAAGTTTCCAATGCGACCACGTCCATTTTTCCGGGGAAGCTTTAGATTTGATGTTACAGCAGTGGTCTTTCGAGATGTGGTACTTCGAAACCTTCAAGTCCAAGCCACAAATCCGGAACGCCAATCCCATGTTACCCAAGATGGCAAACACGGCGCTATTCAAAATTTTGAAACAACGAGAGATTTTAGCAAACCCGAAGTCAAATCTCTTTGAAGCGCTCCATGCATACCAGGACGCTACATGTGAAAATTTGCTAGATAAGGTATACGGACTTCTCGGATTCATCTCGAACTGCTGTCGCGAGGCTATACAGATCGACTATAGCATAAGCCCTCTGAGACTATGGAGTAGTCTCCTGCAGCACCACTATCAGATCCATGCAGACATGAGGGGCGACCAGGCAGCCGAAATCTTTATAAAAACCGAAAAGATTCTCAGACTACTCGATAAGGGTAAAGACAATGATGAAAAGGCACCTGTTTTTAGTCACCTGCTAGGCTCAACTGTGGGATTTAGTTCTAGTAACGAGTCACTTGCTCATATCCCTTGCGAGTTTTTAGGCGTAGTGGCGAAAGGCCCAAGTTCCTGGCCAGAGCGAAAAGCTCTTGACTCTAGGCACCAATTACATGATTTGGAAGCCATAATGCCAATTTCAGTGAGATCAATATTGACTTTGGCGCGCTGGCTTAAACCCAACAGCAAAGAGCAGTTTTCCAGTCATGAAGACCTGCATGACGAGACTCCTATCAACGTGGCATGGGAGGAGACGAAGTCGCCCAAAGACATAGCAAGCCAAAGTCACTGGCTGCAATTGCCAATCGTGTCCTTGAGTAATGATTCTAGCTTGCCGCACTACAGTGGGGATAATCAGCCTAGTTGGAAGCCACTCACTCCGGAATTCTCTCAACTTAGAGTTAGGCACGGCGATTTTGAAGGTAACGTACAGATGGGAGACATTGTATATCGCCTCGGTAATACAAGACTATTGTATCTCAATTTGCTAGGCGATCGGCTGCAGGTTCGTGGCTGGAGTAAAGTGTCTTTTCTTGGCCAACATAAGTTTCGTTATGAGCCTTCTCGATATTTTGGTCCCCAATTACTCTACGTAGGTATTGTACAGCTCAAGGCAATACATGAGCTTCTAAGCCAAGATAGTGGGAACGGTATTTGATAGTAAGTTTTTAGGAGCTAAAAGTCAAGTATGTTCAGCTTGAGCGAATACTATTTTGTGTAGTTTTAAGCTGCAGTTATGCCCGATGTCTGTTTTTATGGACAATCACAGGATTATCAAGGATTGGAGCTTTAATCGATGTATATAAAATAAAGTGTCATTGGTGTATTTGTGTCATAAAAGTCATTAAATAAAATAGCTAATCCAAACTCAATAGATCATCAGATCGACACTATAGAATGAAAAGACAAAAAAAGCCAAGATGAAGGTTGAACAGAGAATGAAAAACTAAAAAAGTGTCTGTCCGGTTGAGAGGTGCCACACTTCAAACAGTGAACCCCGCAGGTTTCTTCATGTGAGGGAACGCATTCCCTGTAATTCCTCGCCTCAGGGCGGAAGCAACATCCATTACCAATGCCTTGAGCTTTTCCCAGATCCAGCTGGCACATTTCTTGATCGCATTCCAGACCGCGGCCAATACTCCCTTCAAGCAGTCATATACCATTCCCCATGGTATATAATAAATGGCAGCACCAGCAGCAACGCCTGCCCCTACACTAGCCAGGCAAGCAGCACCCATAGCTCCAAAGTTGAAGTAACCCCCCGACAAGTACAAACCCAGCGGCCCTTTCACATAGAACCCCCCAGCATTGAACCAGCAGAAGAAAAGGCTAGCAGCGGTTCCGGAAATCCCCACTGCGGCTCCGGTAACGCTAGCAATGAGGCCTAGCCACCGCTCGAACCATCTGACCTTTGGATCAGCCCGTGCAGATGTAGATGGCCCGCTTGAGGTAGACCCACACGATGCCTCATCCGAGTCATCATCTTCAATGAAACCTTGAAATTCTTCTTTAATTCGGTTGCTTATCTCTGGAGTCATGGCAGAAATGATCTCGGGATTGAAGGACAAGCCTGTACTGGTGAGATTTGTGAGATCGAAGAAAATGCCTTCATCATGGGTGAGACGGCGGTCCTTAAAGTCCTTGCGGTATTGCCATTTCAATGACTTGACACCGCAGTAGCTCGATGATGAGTTGATGCAGAGCGAGTACATGTCGCTGACAGCTTGGGTCGACTGGCTTAGCATGACATTAACAGCCATGATACGACTGGAGATACTATAGGTGATCGTCTTGACAGATCTGCTCACGATGATATTGAGGGCTGTGGGCGTGATGCTTGTTTTCTCTGGAGGTTTTGGCTTGGAGAACCACCTAGTGCTAGCGGATGGTCCAACACTTTCAATTCGTAGGCTGGATGCAACATCTAGAGCATCTTGTAGTTCATCGGGAGTTGCAACCATCACTGTGAAGGTTGATCTTTTTTGCAGTTTGAAGATAGAAGTATTTTGGTGGGTTGTCCCTATCCCGCCGTGCAATTAGTACTCAGTTAAGTCTGGCCCCAGGAGGTATCCTTTGGGACGAGTTAGCTTTACGTACTTTTGAGATCTTTGTCTTTGGTGAGGAACTTGTCAAGTGACTTCTTGTCCTGTAAATCGCCGACAATAAGAACCATAGCATTTCCATCATTGATCATGGGTTCAATAGTTCCCCAGATGGCCATATCTGAAGCATTCGACCTGCTGCCAGAGCTGCTAGGTTTGTGGGTCATGGCTTTGGTCGAACTCGATCCAGAAGAGGGCTTAGAAGTCGTTGTCTTACACAAGCTCGATTCAGGGGAACTCCTCTGTCTTGCATGGCCTGATGAAGAATGACGATCCGCTTGTTTAGAAGGCATGTTTCTCAGTAGGAGGGAAGATGTTGGTAGAGATTCGAAGAGTCTGAGTAAAGACTGAGGCACTAGTTGGAGCTCTAGAGAGAAGAGAGAGACCCGAGTCTTTTATCTACTGTCCAGCCTTGTGAGCAGAGGTCCTAATCACGTTTTTAAGAAGACCTGATTTCGCAGCTTCACCCAATTAGTAAAGAAGCTCTAGTACCGAGTTATGAATCTACTACTCGCATACAAGCCACCAAAAGCTGAATGCCAATCATGCGCAATCCTATCCATGGTCTGCGGTCATCTGGAGCATTGTCGTGCAGTGTCAGCACTACCCTTGTGCCTGCATGACCATTTAGTCGTCAACTGTAATGTCATTTGTCCAGGCTGTCCAGGCGATTAATCGGTGAGACAATTTAGTTGTGGGGTAGGCATCTCGATCTCCTATTGGTATATAAACGACCAATGCAGCACGGACAACAAGCCGATCAACGCAGGCTCGTATAGGTCGCCAACTCTGCTATTACCGAGTAGTGATAGGAATAAGTTTAGTATCAATATCATGTCAACGCCTATGCAGGTCGCCGACCGCAATTATCTCCTCTGATCTTGCAATAAGACCGAGGTCAAGTATCATTTCAAGGCATACCATGCATCCGCCATTTCATACAACTCGGGACGGCCATTTTTGTTGGCCAGGTCACGAGGTACAGGGGCAGATCTTGGATATGGAAGCACATGCTGTCCCTGATGGTCAAACGGCAGCAGGCTTTGGCTTCCTTATGGGAGTCTCTGGTGGAAGCTTAGACTTCCATTCTAATATCAACGTCGGGATAGATTCCATCCTCGATACTGCCGGCATTGGAGGCACAAGGCAACAAGATCTTGTCCATTCTATTTTCAACCCGTACGATTTCGGACGTACAACTTATCCATCTCCGCTATCTTGGGGCCAGAGCTTTCCTAACGACGTCCCTGAGGCAAACCATATGTTGCTTGGAGAAGATTTCGGCTATCGCAATATCTCGCAAGCCATCCAAACGAGTTCTGAGGCACTTGCGAATGACTGGGTGAAAATCGGCCCAATGTTCAAGTTCGTATACGAAACTAATGGATGTACCTTGGAGCAAACAGCCTCTTTTCTGGAAATTGTCTTTGGTTTTCGAGCAACGTAAGAGCATTAAAGGATTGTGGGCTACCAGAGTAGCTAACAGGTGTTAGGCTGGATAAATATAGGTACCGACTGAAGTTAGGGTGGCCGAATGACGGCGCCCGGCCTTGCGAGAACGGACGAAGGCCCCGAGAGAGACTCAGAAAGAACAAATCCATTTCCGTAAAGTCTACGATGATAAAGGCGATGAAGGGGGGAAAAGATCCACATCGCAACAGATCATACAAACGATCCGGTAACTACAATCCTTGTCCTCAATTCCTAGCTATGCGGCCTCGGGTCTGCATACCTCAACCGCTTGAGCCTGAGATTTACAAGAGCTATATTTTACTCCTTCGCTACATCGACAAATATGTAACGGGCTTCTTCGATTCTCTATCTAGCATTGAAGGGCGCGCCGCCTCTGAAGAGAACTTTGGAAACCATCTAGTTTTGGTTGAATCGAACTGGCAGCGTTTGTTGAACTGCTGCCAAGGAATGTTGGCTCTGCTACGCAAAGGCAAGCATTTGGTGCTACCTAATTCCAGCAAAGAGCGTCCGCTTTCGAAGGGAGAGACGACTCTATACATTAGGAAGACCATCGAAAGAACCTTAGAATATCGGGTGTTCAGTCGCGTTGGTGAAATGAACAAGGATTGCAGCCCATTCGTCTTGAATCACTTCTGGAACATTTGTAACATTTTGCTGGATCTCTCTCGTCAACTAGGATACTCCAGAGGTGCCTACGTGGCCAGATTACTTCGATCGTTACGCCTTTCTCTCGACCACGACAGCCAGAGTATGAACATCGGGTTTTATGATATCGTCAAGCATCTCGAGCCTTATTTCGTTGATCATATCCGAGATGATGATGATGATGATGATGATAAGAAGCAGAAGCAAAATGGAGAGAGCGATAGACCAGAAGTGAATGGGCATCAGGGCGGGCGGAAGGAGAATGTAGGCCAGCAAGAGAATCAACAAGATGACAACCAGACAGGGAACGAAGACGAGGAAATTCAAAGACAAAAGAAGCAAGAATACATTGAGAGGCAGAAGTATTCCCGAAAAATACGGAAAGAGATGCGACAACAAGTGGTTAAGGAAAGTCAAATGTGCAATTCCGAAACCAAGAATATCATCCGGACGAGCTATCAATGCGCCACCAGAGCCTTCTCGACTCGGCGAAATCCCACCGACCCCAGCGTCCTGAAAATATGGGCCAACTACTGCCGCCAGTGGGACAACAGTGCCATAGACACGGAGAAATTCCTAGAAAGTTACCAGGAAGCTTTCCGGAAAACCGAGCAGGTTTACGGTCCCCATCACGACCACACCATCGACGTCCTATGCAACTATACCGTCACGGCATACTACACCTGCCATGCGAAAGACCTAGCCGGCACTCTCGCCACCGACCTCTGGAACCGGACTCAAGACGTATGTTATAGCCAACAGCCAACCTGGGGCGCAAAGACACGAGGAATGGTCGAAGCGGCGACCATATTAGGGCTCTCCGTTTGCATTTACCACGAAAATATGCACAAGGACTCTAAAACAAGGCAGAAAATACGCCAAAAGCTAGGCCTCAGAAGAAAGAAATACCGCCAGATATGGCGGAAGACGCTCGGTCCTCCGCCTCCGCCCGCTCAGGCCAACAACACTCTGACCTACTTAAACCAAGCAGTACAGAGTCTCACGGCAGGAGACTGGGACTGCCAGATCCTCGCGCAGGATATGGCCTACACCTTGGCAGGATTGCTCTTGAGTTTTAGTGGGCCAGAGGTGCAGTATAAGCAAGCTGCTAGCGACCATCTAAAACGAGGAAACCAGTGTCTTTCGAGAATATTTTCCGAAGCGGATCCATTTCCAGGTATCAACATGACGCGGGTCATCGAAGATACTATACATCCAGCACAGCTACATTCTCAGTCGTGGACTCACTGTGTTGATGGCGACTATGATTGTCACGGCACGTGACTCACACTGTGTATATATATCCTGACCTCACCGCTAGTTAGGATCAACATTCATATTATATACACTTTACCCACCCACACCATGCTTTCGCACCGTGATAATGATTGCACTTTTGCATAGTTGAATCTCGCTCGGCAGAGATAGGGAGGTGCCTTGCTGGACGTGAGCATTTAGTTGTGGTTAAGTCTATGCGATCGAATATACGAAGTATTCACTGTTGAAATAGCACTTTAGGGTAGGCTGAATTGATCATGAAATGGTTGATTTCTACGAAGTACAGAAGCTCGGTTCAGGGGTTTTAAGCTCCTGAATCACTTGTGTCACAGGTCATGTGCTTGACAGACACTCTACCTAACATTGACACCGTGCAAATGAAGGATTATACTTTGATATCTAAGTTTGATATGAAATGCCATCAACAAGGCACGCTCTCATTACGGAAACATACTTTGATGTTCAATTGATCAGTACTCTAACGGGAAGGGATGCCTGTTATCGTGCTTCGACCTTCGCTTAGCTTCGCTATCAAGGATATGCCAGCCGTATGGACGAACAATCTTTAAGTGATGTTGGTACTGAAGAAGTCAGCTTCCCAAAGAAACAGACTTACTCGAAAGGAAGATAATGCTCCTGATGCAAAGCGTTCATACTGATTTCTTACCTCCAAAAGAACTCTCCGTTTCAGTCCTACTTGACAGATTCTGCATCTCAATTTCAGAGACCTCAACTTTTGGCTGATTTGAAGGCTGTGCGACCTGATCCACTAAAAGCTTCTTTGAAAGACCAAATTTCCCGTCCTTGAGTTCTATCGGCGACTCCAAGTCCTCTGCAAAGGGAGCCGTAGGAACAACATCCATGTGGCCCTCCCATTCTCCATACCCCGAATTCTCGTACATGATCCTCTGAATCTGAAAATTCGAGTCCGCCATCCATCGAATCCTCCTATCAAGACCTTTATTCCACTTCTTCTGAAAGAAGCTCACTAGAGTTTCTATGTATACCGACAAGATGATGATGAGGCCACTGAAACCAAAAATGCATGCCAAGCCAAGCACGGAAAAGTTCTGGTACTCTGACCCACTTCGAATCTTCTGGTTCACACATATGGCTTCAGTTTCCGGCGAAGTATCGCGGGTATAATTTACACGTAAGCCTCCTCCGATGTCCTGTGGAGGTGTGCCTGCAGCAAACTTGACAAATTCCATTTGCAAGACTGCGAGAACGATATTAAACCAGTATCTCTCCTCAAGCGTCCACTGGTTATTTGGAATAGGAGCTTGGACATTCTGGAAGACCGAATCGGAGGCTAGGAGTATCCGAGCACCAAGATCATCTGCCGCAACAAGGGTATTGTAGATCGCAGTCAGGTTCTGAATTACATACATGGTGTGAAGTTGATGTTGATTCAAACCTATGTGTAACGATAAGTTGTTGACTTCCACGAACCTTCCGAGGCGAGTACAAGCTCCTGTAGTGGGATTGCAGTATTGGTGTTGCTCCGCGCAGCCTTGGTCGTGCAGAAAGGAGTCAGATATCCAGAAATTGTATGTCCTGCCGTCGCCAATAGTTTGGATGAATCCTCGGTGGGCTGAAAACCAAGGGACGTCCAGCGGTCCGAGGTAGCTAATAGAGTTTGGCATCAGGATGAAGAGGGCTGAATCAGCATCGGTGCGGTTCATTTGTGAAATAGGCTTCCAACTTGGGTACACTCCTGTGGATGCGCCTCTGGTATATTGATTTCAATATTAACTTCTAAGGCTTTTGAAAGGGCTAGGCCACTCACGCTAACTTATATGTATCATCATTAGCACCGTATGCGCTTTCAGTATTATACACGTAGGTATAGTTTGATTCAGTCTCTATCTCACCCATGTAAATATATTGCTGAAGCACTGCGGCGTTAATCCTATAGTTCGGATCTCCAGGATCAAAACGATAGTCTGGATCCGTGTCTGTGCTGTTTTCAAGTACTGTAAAGTTCGTGATATCTAAAGGGGAACAGGTGGTAACTTTTCGGTAAGAGACACGCCTGTCAGGGGGAGCATTGACCCCAAAGTCCTTGTGCGAGTCCATGAGCCCCGTGTCTAGTTCGATAGAATTATTGCCTTTCACCAGGCAGATGCTCTCGTCGAATGGGCATGACACGTTCATGTTGACTGTATAACCAATCTCTTGTTCGGCGTAAAGCATGCATTGTAATGATTCTTTCTTCCCGTAACAGGCATGCGCGTAGCTTGTAGCTGATAGGAAGTCTGCTGCAATGTTTTTATGCAAAGCAATATTTGCGGTTATGTCGTCCCTTGTTGGGCCAAACACCGAATAGTACCCGCAATTCTTGCTGGCGAGCAATGCAGTGGACCCAGCTGCTTTAGTGACTTCTGACGAGAAAATTGCCGCGACAGAGAACAGTGATAGTATGATGAAGGCAAAAGTGACCAAATGCAAAGATCGAAGAAAGGATCCCGGCATGATGCGTCTCCAGGCCCAGCTAATTTGGATGAGTTTGCGAGCGGTATGGATAGGCCCATCGCTATGCCGCAGGATGATCTGTTGCTGGGCATAGTAAGCGTTCGTGTTCTTGACAGCGGCTTTCGATTGATGCAAAATGAACCGAATTATCGTCCAGAAGTTCCCACCAGCCACTGAAATGAGGATGGCGAGGAAAGCAATCAGGTACCCTCCATTGCGAGTGGTTATAGTAAGGGTCGCTCCTTTGACTGTTCCAAAGTCATGATTCGTCCATATGCCGGTTATTATATCGACACCACTGAATGAGGCATCCATTTCAGTTTGTAGGTCTGCGTCATCAAGTTGCGAAATGGGAATATATGAGTTTTGCACTGGAGGTGTTTATAGGAGAAGTTTTTGCGTACGGGTAAAATGAATCCGTAGCTTCTAAAAATATGTTGACTGCCCCAATGTAACTTAAAACCAAATACTTAAAGTGCCATTGCTCGGTAGTCTAGCTCGTTGCAGAACTCTTGGAGCTGTGAGGCGTAGTCAACGCTGCGCCGCAAAATCAATCTACTACGCACGTTGTCCAAATTCGATATTAAATTCCGGGGTGCAATATCAATACCCGACTACATCGAGCCGCCAAGATCGGCAAATTACTTTATTAATTACTACATATTTCACTCGCCATTCAGTGCATCTAATCGCACAAGGAGAAAGGCACTTCGCAGTTATCTTCCAAATTGTCAGTACGGATCGATTTACAATTATTAATAGGGTATATTTAAGTGATCTGGTCCCGTTTCAAGACACAGAGGATCGCACATTCAGATTTACCTACAGACTGACCTTGATTTCCGAACAAAAGCCCTCGTATAATAAGGCTAGGCTGCCATGTCCTATTCCCTACCCAAAGGAATCGCTCTCGTCTGTTTCCAGTGCTGGTGCAGTTCTGGCTTTGATATTCTAACAAAACACTTTCCAGCCAGTATATTGAGACTTGGCCAAGTCCCAATAGTTGACCATGATCATCGACTAACTGTTTATTGAATCAAAACTGGAGGTTTTAACAGTTAAAGGATTAGGTCTTAGCTATCTCATGATCCGCTTTAAAGCTTGAGTGTCACGATCAGCGCTCTCAAATTCCCCTCCTAAGGCCGCCCTTCCTTAGCCTACTCCGTGCCTCTTCGTGCGTAGCCTGGGTTTTTTGAGGTCAGCCTAGCCTCTTCCTAGCCAATTGGATTGCTCTTTCTAACCTAGCCTGTGGGTCGGATAGGCTAAAAGGGGAAGGGGCAATTTACTAAGGGTTAAAAGGGGGTAGGGGTGCACGTACTTCACAATGCACGTACTTATTTCTCGGAAGAATTTTATATAATCTCCAAGGTGGAGACACGTACGGACCCCTATTACCCTAGCCCCTTCAGCCTTCCTACTTCTGCCAAAAATACGTGTACGCCTTGCTTAACCTCGCCCAAAGCTCTATCTAAGTCGCCTTCCTTTGCCTAGCCGAGGGGTCAGGTCAGCCTGTCCCGGCCTGGGGCCTGGATTAGGCTAGGAGGGGAATTTGAGAGCGCTGGTCACGATTAATGATCATTGATATAGGGACCTTCTTGCTGTCTATATAGCTTGTTACATATATAGTAGAATAAGCTGTTAGACATCAACTCTAACATTGTGCCTTTTGGCCCGTTGGCTCAATGAGTAAATGCTTATTCCACTTGTTTATCACATTGAGATTGCTAATCTAGTACGAATCTTGGTCGACCTGATGCTGTTACTTAGCGTTATGCCTCTACTTAGGCTCTACCTACCCTCGTGTTCTCCCCTGTTCAAGTTGCTTAGTTAAGTTGCTGTTCGTCTTTTTGAGAGTTGAGACTATTCACTATTGAGCTACTATTTGATTCTAATGTAGGAAAGCTATTAATTCTATATTTCAAGCAGACTAGATCAGCTTGCTAGGAAGGCCAAGCAGATTTCCATAAATAAACGCATTATTTGATTTCCTAAAGCAGAATCTTCTGTAGATATCGTTCATTATAATATCTGGCGTATATAAGATTGGTGTGACTATTCAATCCTGTCCTGTGGCATCCATTCCTATATATGCCTAGTTACACGAGGAACAAATATGAGACTATTTGGGGGAGTATACGCTCAAAGATAAAAGCTTGTCGTTAGAGCTTGTGACACTAAAGTAAAGAGTACTCTATAATGTTTAATGATATCATCTCAGCTTTATACATTTCTAGAATAAAAAGTTCTAACCTAGAACTATGACTTTCTGAAATCTGTCCCACAACATCTCTTTATCCTTACTGTTAAAGCAATACTAACACGGCTGACCTCATAAACAGCCGTCTCATAACCTAGGGTAATATTGATAGTTGTAACTGCGAGTCGAGCCTACAAACCTTTGTGAGCACGCATAATATTCAAAAATGTTTCTGAGGCATCGATTAGACCAAACAAAAATCAGAGAAAGCCCATTATCGGTCTGCTCCAATTTACTTACCAAACTATTTACTTAGCGAACGAAACGATAGTATTAAGGGATGTATAACACAATAAGAGTTTATTGAATTTTATATGATTATATAATGAATGCGATGTTTGGTGAGTAAAGCAAGGCAGCCCTTTACGTTCTCAAAATTACCGACTTTATCAATTTTATATTTATTTACATTATGCGATTTTTGAAGTATATTTACAGGCTACATTAACAGGATGATTTCTACACTTAATGACGAATACTTGATGTTTAAATAGCGTTGCGCCCTCGATTTTGAAACACTCAAGAGTGATAGCATGGTAGAATTCAGGGTGCTCACGTGGAAGTCTAGATTCAGCTTAGCTCCATGCTGTGGGGCTATGCCTCAGCCTCAGCTGAACCAACCTCAGATCTGCAACATTGTCAATGTAATTGTATCTCGTCGAGTATAAGCCTCGACTTACGATATTTCGTTGCAAGTCTGATCTGTAATCGAGGATTCACAGGATTCACAGTGTACTTGTGGTGATTCGGAATTTGTAGCGGGATCTGCGTCGCTTCCGAGCATTGGGAATGTCCTTCGGAGTCGGAGTGGGTGATTTTCTCGCCGTTGGGAGACTTGTGCTTGATCTCTACAACGCATGCAAAGATGCACCTGGCGAGTTTCAGGAGATATGTCGCGAGCTAAGCTCCATTCATACCGTGCTTTCAGGCCTAGCAACTCAAGCGCAAGATCCTACCTCGTTGCTGATTAAGCAAGGCAAGGAGAGGATTCCAGAATGGACGAAGATCCAAGAAAATCTTGAGTTCACTTTGGGAGAGCTGCAAGATCTGGTGAAGCGCTATTATAAGATGGGACGAAACGCCTGGCTAAGAATTCAGTTTGTCTCGGAAAATCTGACGCAATTAAGGGGAAGGTTGAATTTTCACCTGAATGTTATCAATGCATTTGTCGGGAGCTTGAGTCTTTCCGCACTGGGGAGAATGGAGCCAGCTTTAGGGAGGATAGAAGTGATGCTCAGAGAGTCTGTGCAGGAAGAGAGAAGAGGAGACAAGGAACCCACAGTGCTTAGTGCCTACGAGAACAACGACTCAATATCATGGGAAAAAGTTGAGAGAGACTTAGCATTGGAAGGTGTGTCAAAGCAAGAGTTTGAGAAGAATAAGGACAGAATCAAGGAGCTGCTGAATTGGGTTGTGGAGCACGGAGCAGATTTAGCGACATTGAAGGAAGTAGGTATTGGGGACTCGGTATCTCAAACTGGGGATGATCTGGAAGATGAGGTTATTGTGCAAAGTCAAGTACTGGCTCAAGACTATGGGCATAAGGTGCCAACTGCGACTCAACTCAAGATTCTTGAGACTTGGACTAAGACTGCCATACCACGCAGAGGCGCTCGAGGAATACTTACCAAGGAAGCCAATAAAAGGGCTTCTGGAATTGGAAGAATGTTCTCGACATTCAAGGCAGGAGATAGAAAGTACACGTACAATGCCAGAGCGATTGAAAACTACAAAGCTCAACGGCCGAACGAACTTTCGTATACCAAAGATGAGAGGTTGGAGGTTGCCCCAGGCAGTGGTGAATGGTGGCCAGCTCGAAATGCCAATGCCAAGAAGGGCATCATCTCGTCTGATGCATTTGTCCTTGAGTCGGAGATCATATGGGAAGAGGGTCTAACGCAGTCTCCATTCACTCGTCTTTGGAATAGAATGGACATTGAGCTTGATGATAATCTGTATCCACTCTTCTATTATGGAAAGACATACGCAAAGGCGTGGGCCAGAGAATCATATGATGCACCACCTTGGTGCGCAAACGACCTCTCTTTTAAGAAGCATGAATTGCTCGAACTTTCGGCTGCTTCTGGGCTGTGGTGGATGGCTCGTAATGAGGGTGGAGAGATTGGCACCGTTCCAGCAGACCACTTGGTTGTTCTATGGAGTAAAGACGGACTATCCAAATTTCACCTTACTGGTAAGGAGGGATCAAAAACTATCTGGGAGTCAGCTTCGCTTGATGCATTGAGGAGGAACGAGAATGGAGTGTTCGACAAGTTCTTGTCTACTGAGGCAATCTTGAGGAATTGGGGATGACTAAAGAAGTTTGGTTTTTGTTTGTCTCTTTGGATCATAGCATGTCTGTCGCCTGGAGGAGATAATAATGTAGAGACGAGTTGTAGAATGAACGATGCATTGGTGGGCGCGATGTATCAACCCCCGGTGTCGTAATTTCTAATGGCTGTACAGACATACTAAGAAGTTACCGAGCAAAGTGTGGCCAGCTTTTAGCGATTTCGAAAATATATTGATTATTATTTAAGCAATTAAAATAAATATTGAATATTAGTATATAGGTGTTGAAGGTGTTGAATGTGTTCTTTTTTTTTGTGTTTTTTAAGGCGAGGGCTATGTCCAATAATAGTTACAATAGCCATTACAGCTAGATACGCTAAATCAATTGACAATAGAGTGCTCTTACGAGGTACTGTACGCAAGAGTGACCACCTATTGACACCCTAGCCATCGCCCTGCCCTCTTGAATATTAGTATATTAGTATATTACAGAAACACTAAATTAACCTAAAATTTCTATTGTTTGAAACCATCTTACGGATTCATAAAATCCGAGATAATACTTTTAATAACATTTATTGAGTGATGGATTTGATTCACATAAAAAAGATTCACATCACCAACAGAAGGACCCGGCATCACGTAAACGCCTTCTAACTTGTGCTGTTCTGGCAGTATAAAAGCTTAGCTTGCGCCATAGTAACTCTACAACATCTTTCCCCCGCACCACTCCAGTTCCGACCATTCTTGTCCAACCGCTTACCCAACCTCCAAACTTCCTTGCCAACCATCTCCTACACGCAACAAATAATACTCGCAATACCAAATTCATACCCCACCCAACCTAGATCAAACGACTTCTTCAGCTGCCGCTTGCACTACGAGAACACATGCCATCTCCATCAAACACCACGCTTCCTGAGCGGTCCATAACCCGAAGAACCATCTTCCCACCCACGAAGCCCAGTACGGAGGAAGTGACATCAAAAAGCATAGAGGGATGCCGCGACTGCGGTGACTTCTATGAGATGGGCTTTGAGCTCGGAAAGGAGCAGGGATATTGTCATGGCTGGGTGCAGGGAGTTGAGGATGAGCGACAGGCACGTGGTTTGAGCCATGTTCAAGATGACGATATCGCGGAAGAGGTGAAAGACGTTACAAAGGTGGCGTGACGAAGAGGAGAAGCGAGAACACTGAGGGTAAGACCAGGAAACTGAAAAACAAGTTGTGGAAAGCTTCAGGACTTTATGTTTATTAGACGCCCTCATGATGCCGGGTCTTTGCTTCCTACGCTTAGTTTAATAGCCTGAATTTACACTTGTACAATCTACTCACGTCTATCATTACACCTTATCCAACCATACCTTCCAACCAACTTCTTCTAATCACAACCTAGTCTTAATCTCACACATTTCTCTCTTCGGCAAACACACATCTTCCCTATCCAAATGCTTATCAATCGGTCCTCTTGGCCCTCCAGTCCATTTCTTAAACCCGTGAAAATTTTCTTGTCCTTCCATATCATCTGGTCGATCATCATCTCCCCACTTTCCGAGGAAGTAAAGATAGTTCACTGGCGTCCCTTGAAGTGCTGGAGTGAAGTTCTGGGAAGAGAGAGAGTAGGTGTAGTAATTTGCAGAGAGGGTGGGGTCCCAGAGTGGTCCTTGAGAGGTGCGGTCGAAGACAATATGTGCGGGGACATCCTTGTCTGCGTAAGGGCGCATTAGTCACGTGCTACAAGGGAAGAAGAAAGAGATGGGACGTACTGTATTCGTGCAAATCGTGGTTGCTGGCGGTAGCGTAATTTGCATGCGAGCCACGAGCACTGAATGCCACGGGGCGCTTGCCAATTTTCTGCACAGCACTGTATGCATATGCTTCGCCGTACTCGTGTTGCGAGTACCAGACAGCTTGGGGTTCACCGTCTTTGAACCGAACCATGTTATGTTCCCTTGTCCATATTAGCATTAGTAGGAACAAGGAGGAGGAATTAAGTACCAATCTCCCAGATGATTCCCAACCTCGTGGCCCAGTGCAGCAGGGCCTTTGTTGTAGGTATAGAAATACATGAAAAATGCATCAATGATTCCAGATCCCTTGTCGATTACGATGATGACGCAGCTGATTGCTCCTGCTGTCTGTAAGGTCTTCGGATCAGGCTTCTGACCAACGAGATATGACGGAAGTGTGATAAGATCAATTGTTGAGGTAAGGTAGATATCCTCTCCTCCGAGATCGTTTAGGTCGTTGAGGTTGTCCAGCGTAAGTTTTGACGGAGCATCCGTGACGTTTTCCCAGCCTCTTGTTGGATGGGTGTGGCTTATGTGTGTTGCCATATCACTTGGAAAATATGGATCTCCTCTATCTAAGAAGACTAAAGGCGCTATATGAATGTGAGCTCGTAGTTTCTGGGATAGTGCAAAGGTATCCAAACCATATGTTAGGACGTAATCAGGCATTTCTGTGTTTGACAACTCCTTTGCAAGCTCTTTCGACATCGAAAGGGAGTCTTGTGATATCTTTACTGATAATGATCTCCTGTTCCAGTAGGATAACAAGCCCAACAAAAAAATGAAAGTTGCCAGAATCAGGATCACGAGCTAGCCACGTGACATGTCAACCTCAAGCTCAAACACATCCTAGCTATGTTGGGACGCACCTTCATCCTCGACAGATTCTCGACGAACGCCCGTAGCCGCGGTGGAAACCATCGTATAAAGATGCTATCTGATTGCCTTTTTCGAGGTGCTCCATTCTGCCCTGGTAAAAACGCGTCGTCTTCGAGGTCGCCGAGCTCCATATCGTCACGAGGCGTATTGTCTATCATTGTCGAAATACTGTATTAACACAAACATGGAATATAAAGGTTAGAACATAGGCGATGTATGAGCACAGCGAGGCCTGCTGCGTGCGTGAGCAGTTGGTTGAAGACTTGAGATGAAGACGTTACTTCCTCACATATCGCGGAAATTTCGGGATACGTACCCGCTTTTCTAAGACAGGAGTGTTGTGAAACCTCGCCGTTTTCAATTCCTCGTCCTCAGTCTCGCGAGAAACATTCTGATGGGTTTCTACGTGAGAATACTTGGAAGGAAGCCATGATGGAATGTATATTTAGTCGCTGAAGCTAAAGGAGACGGTAGGAATCTCATCTGCCTGGTCTCAGATGAGTCAGCTGCTTACCCCACTGAGGTCATTGGTTACAATGAACAAACCTAGCTCGTTTCAACGACTGAAGATGAATTTAAGCTAATCGGATACTCATGATGCCTATAGCTGGATTCAAGATTCTGAAATGGGGATTGCGGAAGAGATATCGGTCTTTGAAAAAATAAAGGTCACGTGACTAGGACAAGTTGGAGAAGACTCTGCCAGGAGAGAATATATATATTCAGCTTTCAGTAATTAGACTATATATAGTAGGGATATCTCAATTTGCAAGCAAGAAGTACTTCTGTTCCATAAAGCATATCTCGTCAATGGCATAAGCAGCACCGAAGGACACACCTCTCTGCTCGAACCACATTGATCCGCACCCATAACCATAACTCCGGCCACTTCAGACAAGTACCAAGTCAAGACCCAGATGAAGTCACCTCGTTCTCAGCCCTCTGCTTGAAACTCAGAGCACGAGGCTTTGGAACCGGCCTCGCAGGACACCCTATGCACTTGCACTCAACAGCAGCATCCACCTTATCCCGCCTATCTCTTCCTTCCCCATGTCCATCTGCATCCAGAAGGGTGATTAGATCGATCAACCGATGCTGCAGTCTCCGTAATCGGTACGTCGAGATTGGATCATGTCGCGCACGTGCTTCTATCAGTGCTTCCAAACTCCGCTCAATCGGAGTGAACCATGCTCGAAATTCCGCGTCGTCGTGATACTTCTTAACGAAAGTCGAGTATCCAATACAATGCATCTCGTCCCCATCTTTCTCCGTCATCATCTCACCAATCGCCATCTGTTGACCCCGCCACAGCATAAACGGATGCTCCCCAGTTCGAGCATCCGTCGCTATCTCATCCGTGATAGCTTCCAACATGCGACTGAGTTCTCTATTCTGCTTCTCCGTCGAAAATCTCAAGAACTGAGCCTGTCGTCGAAGAATCCAGGTCCAAGAGAAATACTGCCCCACCAGGAAGGCAGTGTAGACAGATACCAAATCCTTTTTGTCCTCATCGTTATAGAATACGAGAAGGCCACCTTGGACGAGGCCAAAAATCCGAGATTGAAGGTCCATAGCTGCGAGAAGAAGAGGGTCGCGGTATTTGTGGACGAGCGCTTTGGATTCATTACGTCGCTTAACCTGATCGATGTAGAATGAAATCCATCCTGTGAAGCCAGCTGCGACGAGAGAGCCGATGAGAGAAACGACCGCGATGATGATGGAAACGATGTCGACCATGGTGGCGTTGATATATTTTGATCAGAAGCGATTATAGAGGCGGCTGCGTGCAAGGCACCGCTAAGCGCCGAGGATTTATTGATGAAACAACGATAGAGGCGCTCAGACAATGAAATGCACACGACCAAGAGGAACGCGAAACCTGGACACTGCCCGCTCGAGTATCGAAAGAAAACTTTCGCGATTTCGCAAGTTAGCAGATAAAAAAATAATATATAAAGGGAAGAGAAAGGTTTCAGCTGAAAATTTCCAGCCACCGTCGGGGTTCGAAGCGGCAGCTGTAGGGCTTACAAGGACCAGCTGCCTCTCAAAGGAGGCGGCACAGCGCCATCCGACGCTAAAACTCAAATCCGAAGCCCTGACTGGACGCCTTGATACCCCAGCTGTAAGCTGGAGAACCTTGACGAGACATCAACAACACACCCTGCATGAAGGGGCCGCCCCCACGGTATGCTATTGGCGCAATAGAAGCCTGGAACATATCTTCGTAAGAATCTCACTTTACCGCCTCGAAACGACCGTAGCGAGAAGTTCGCGAGAAAACAGAACCATCGGAGATTAGGATCTAATAATAGGAGGTTGTAGAAAACCAGACATTGCTACCCTCCCTTTGCCACTGACCTACAAACTCCAAAATTCAACATGCTACGCGTACTTGAGCTATTGCAATGATTTGTATTATTCAATCCAAACATTGGGAGCGGATATCACAAATTTCTTTATTGATTTGGGTGTCCTGAAAATCGCAGGCTTCTTAGCGGGTGCTCGGCTAATTCAGGGGAGCAAGCAGTATCCTTGCACAAAGAGCTTATTACCACAGATGAATGATCACAGCATAGTCAAGTACTTATTTTGCTTCATATTGCCTGAAAAGGCTGATTTCATAATACGTATACACAGTAGTCTACAATGTTTGTTCCTCTTTTATAATTTATTAACTCGAAAATGCTGCAACTTACCAGGGTTATTCTAAAACAAAAAATGCAGATTTACTTGCTATTAAGCCGAATGCCCAGTATGCGATGAGAGATCATTGCTTCCAAGTCTCACGTGAAATGAACGTTTATTAGAGCACCAGGAGATGATGTATGGGCAAGGATTCACAATGTTCGACTCTCATTCATGCTCTACCACTACCAAAATATCTCAGCTCCTCTCGTTCATTCATTACAATACTCTCTGCCGCACCTGTCAGCCGAACTGTCTCATTCCTCGACTCCCTCCGCGGGATTCACTTACATCAAACCTCATCAATCCACCGCTTATCCATAAACTCCGCCCCTCCCGCCGCACGAACAAACTCCTCCATCGCCTTCATGACTGCCAAATTGTATCCCGCCCTATAGGCGTCCTGCCCGGTGGCGTGGTAGACGGGGCGGGTCCGCTCGCAAGGGATGGGAAGGGAGAGGAGGTCGAGATCCCACCTCGCCTCGTTGTATCCGGTGTGGAAGATGATGTTGTAGTCCTCGGCGGACATGATGGGACGTGACTCGTCATTAGAAGTACGTGTCTAGGATACGTTAGGACAATGAAACACGTTGAATAACGAGACTTACAAAGGACATTGTGTCTTTGATTGTGTTTTTGTAGTAGAGGTTTGCTTTTTGTGATTGTTGTGCTTAGGACGGTCACTTGACAGTCGTTAGATGTCGGTATAATGTTTACACAATTCACTACTGGCACTCTGCAATATGCTAGACTTGGCAACTTTTCAATGTCCTCGATTATTTTGGACCTTCATTTCTTGCTAATACCATGCTTATTATTCCATTGTGTATAACACTGTAGATCCGACAAATCAAAGTATTTCGTGGTTGTCAAGAGTGTGATTCTTCCCGTCCGATATTGTAATCAGTCTGGACTGTTTGGTAGGTATTGCAACGACTATGGCCGCAACGGCATTGCTTAACAGATCCTGGATATAATTCTTCTGCTTGCTTCTCAACCTTTTGAATTGTGCTGTGTCCTTGGGTCGCGGATCGACATTTCTTCCTCTTTAAATCTTGCAAGTTAAAGCACATAAAGCAATTATAGTATGAGGACTATGATAACTCACAATTATCTCACTTCCTTATGCTTAAAATTGGTGCAAAGGCGATATCGTCACGGGAATTGAATATGATCTTTAACGACATGGTTTCATTGCTTTGGTGATATACATATTTTGAAAAGCTCAATGCATAGACTTTCCTGGCTTAGATGCCCTTATTGCATACAGTGTCCGCAAGTGTTCCTAGCTCACCGACGCGAGTGCAGATATGGTGGCATTTGACCTGCCAGTGGAGATGCATTCGCACCAATCCGGACTTTCTTTTTCAATTCTTTTACCTCTGCTTCAAGTCTAGCTACCTCTCGGTACAAAACCAGAGGACCTCCTTCTTGTTTTTTCACTTCGATTTTTTGAAGTCTCAAGAGTTCGAGGCGCTGTGCAGCTCTTCTAGCTTGAGCCGCTTCTGCCTCTTCCTCTTCTTGTAGAAGTTTCTGTAATTGCGCCTGGATTGTTGCAGTCTGTGAGGCCTGCTTGCGAAGATCTGGGCGTCGAGACATCTTGCTTGGCTACTCAATTATGTGGAAGCTTGAATAATACTTATTGAAGTTTGATGCTGCTCTTGACGCGTGCATACACGAAGGTTAAGAGAGTTGAAATGTAATAAGTCAGCAAATTCCGAGGGCTTATATAGCAATTTTCGAGGATACTGAGTTATTGTATAGTAGCTCTTGGCTCTATGGCTCAGCTGAGTCCAATCACAGACAGCTGCTCTCAGAGTTCATTCAAGGCATACTCTTATCAGTCACACATTTTCTAATTGCTCTTTTACAAGGTTCCTTATCCGAACTCATTCTATTCTTCTCTAACACAAACCATTCTCAAATCGTAAATGCCTAACAGGGTAACTCTACGTACTAATTCCAATAAATTATCTGTCTTGGTGCTTTCCATATAGTGAAACATATTGAATTGATAAATTTTGAAGATGCAATCTCTCAACAACTATATTTAATGTACCCATTCACGTCCATTCGATGTTCAATCCTATTAGTTACATCATTATCTTAAAACCACTCACAATAGTTTAGAAGATTAACAACTGCTTAGAACACGTTACTATGGAATAGGGTCAGCACGCTTGGATAGAACTTTCATCCAGCTCGAGAGTGCTGAAGACGAATTTCCTGCCTCAAGGACGTGATTGCAGCAGTGCCGAAAGGCCTTTGTTCCAGGTTATCTACTAAATGCTTTATTCACAAACAAGTCATATGATTCCTTGAAATACTGCTCCTTTTTATAAGTAAATTGATTTTGCATTCATTACTAAAACAATTTATTCACAAATAAAATTATGTTATGGATAAATCGAATGACATATTCAACATTTAGCAACTAAGCATACTTTTGCAAAAGTTTAAGTTTGCGGAAGAACTCACCTATGGGTTTAATTTATTTATCATCTTCTCACATAACGAAGAATCAAGTCATCTGCCATAACGTGAGTCTAAGCTTCAACTCCGGAATGTGTCAGTACGTCTTCCAAGACACAGTTCCCAACCAAAAGCTTCCTCCACAAACACCCTTCTTTAACCCATCAACTCATCAAATGTCTGAGCTGGAGTGCCAGCCCACTCCAATAACTCATTCATGTCCCTGACAAACAAATCCTGTTCCTCAATATCTCTCGACATATCAGCATACTTCCGAATGGACTTCTTGTCAACCACATACCGATCATAGTTACCAGGGATATTGAAGTGATGCATCACTTCTGCCATCCATCTCTGTTGGACTCGAGATGCTACTGAATCTGCGCCAAATGCCAGCTCGATCTCCTTGGCTGGCTTGACGACCTAGTGAGGATACACATTAGTCAAAAGAACCCTGACACGGTCTGGATAAGAGGAGAGTCCTTGAGTGGCTAAATCCTCGGGAGTACGACAATGCCAGAAGCTGCACAGAACATGCAGAGTTGTAAGGCGTTCAAGGCGACGAGTGGGCGGACTAGCGTTCCGCTCAACCACGTAGTAGATGCGTAGGTAAGACTTGAGCACATTAATCAATTTGTCACCCTTATTCTGCGAGATATATCCATGAATGGCACGATGCAGTAAGTGGCGCATCGTATGGGACCCAGAATCAAGGCCAGTGCTCTGCATGTCCCTAACCGCTTGTTCAATCTCAGGCAAGTGCAACAAACTCTCCTTGTAGTCGAGCTGCACGAGTCTCAGACAGGTAACTTTGAGTTGCCGAAGGCGCATGTTTGTATCCTCCGTGCCTTTGAGACAGGCTTCGCAGTTGCAGGTGAGATTCCAGTCGGCGAGGAGCCTTTTGGCACGAGTGCTTACGTCCTTCGAGAACTCGAGCCAAGGTATGAGGATTTCTTCATCTTTGGCAATTGATCGAAGAGCTCGAATGCGCAGCTCATTGCCTTCGAATATCAAGGATGTGTTGCCTGTGCAGGAGTGCTGAACGATAGAGACGAATGGGTCAATACAATATCCCGGGGCCATACCCCAAGCCATTATGGGGTCGACCATACATCTTCCCCTCGGGGGACAGGAACGGCGCGAAGTGCTTCCTGTTGTATATGACCTATAGAAGTCAGATCATAATTCTAGTATAGCAAAATAGGCATCACTTACGGCGTATATCAGGTTGTGGATCTGTTCATGTGAAAGCGTAGTTTTGGATACGGCTTTTACTATCTGAGCTATCTTGAATGGAATATTCAACAGGAATCCGCGATGGACTCGAGCGGTTTGAAGCCGCACAAATTCTTCCCAACTGTATTCTGGACAAGTTTTTTGATTGTCGTACAACGAAACTATGCGCGTTACCATGCGGAAAGCCTCGTTCCAGAAGCTGGTGGCGGGCCAGGGGTTGGAATTGCAAACTCCTGGCATTTAGCGTATATTCTACACTCGTACTTGTGGTGGTGAATCCAAGCGGCCTTCTGGCATCTCTGATGATGACGATGTTAGTAGAAGCTGGGTTGTGGGTGATTGTGGGTGATCACAGCAGTAAACTACCTTGCAGCGACTGCAGCTTTTGAGTTTGAGATCCTTATCTTCAACGGTGCAAAATTGACTTTCTCCGTCTGACACTCGCATATTACCAGCAAAACAGTGATCACAAGCTGAACCAAAACCTTCCCCGAAGCTTCCGTGTATCTATGTCATACCATGTCAGTTTTTCCCTGCGGTCCCTCGCATGAACACTGGCTATCCCTTCTGAAATCTGAACTTACAACAGCAATCAGTGGTTGCTTGATAGCGAACACCAGCTCTCCATCCTCAATATCGCCATCACTAAACAGACCCATTCCCACATTGCCAACTTCGGATTGTCGAATTCTCAGAGGGATATCTGGCGTACCCGAGCTGGGAGGTTGGTTCCGGCCCAGATCGGGTTGGAAATTTCGTCCGGACGACGAGACGAAGGCATACTTGCAATGAAGATTTTTTCAATAGAAAAAGCCAGGAGCATATTGGGAAGCTAGGATATTTTATATGCGGGTAGAAAGATTATACGGTGCTTAGATTGCTGTCAAGTGAAAGAAAGTAGAGTTTCAATGCCCCAGTCATAATTAGAATTTTCTTTCGCTCCACATTCTCTTTGATTAGCTGCTTTTGTTACTTTAATTCATTCTTGCTGATTGCCACGTACTCTGGGGCCTTACTGGAAACTAGAAAAGGAAGAAGAGAGCGCCTTCGTCATACCGGGAACGGATGAAAGCAAGTAGAGCGGAAGCAAGCCCTTCTGCTTGCGACAGGTAGGCGCATGCCTAACCTAGAACAATACATAATGTGTGATATGACATGCTCTAGGCTAGGTGATAATGCACTGTCTCATACATGAAACGTTCGGACTGCTCGAAACTTGATATTGCAAGACGCCGGTCCATGAAAGGTAGGTCCACGAGAAGTCTTGTCCAGTGCAGCACTTGCGCGGATGGAACAATGACTCCACTTGTCACAAAAACCTAAATCATTTCAAATCACCTCCTGAATGTCTGCGTGCCATAATAAATGAAACGATACTGTTCTTACAGATATGACAGCAGCACAACTTGTTCAAAATGTCTTTTCACTTTCAGGCACTTTTTAATATGTAATGCCATGCCTTGATTTTGTGACCCAAGCTACCTCGAAAAGACAACTATGATTCGTTTACCCATGAAATGCAACACATACTTCCTCGCCAAACGCAGTGATATGATATCGACCTATTCTACCATCTTGTGGGAGCTTCTCCAGGTCTCAATCTCCTGCTCGTTGATTTCCCTCAACTTGTTAACTGCTGGAGCCTTTCCAGTAATTACACCCTGTGCCAACTCCACTCCTCTGCTAATTGGGTTCTTTCTTGTAATAGCGTATGTAGCTGTCTTGGTCTGAACACGAATGACGCCAATTCGTGGGTCATCTGGTCCTCCGTCGTGCTTTCCATCACCTAAATCACCAAGCCAAGCCTTCAACGCAGGAGAATAATACTTCTTGACAGTAGACCGATCTGTGAGTATCGACGGAGTGCCAGAGAGGGAGGCCCATTCTCCAGAAGAGTTGAGGAAAGAGATGTTGATGTGCGGGTCGGAGTCGATATCTGAAGTCTTACCGGACTCGGTGTTGGTATGGAAAATCAAGTCAATGCCGCCGCTCTCCTAGCGATTCGTGAGCATGAGGTATTAAAGGAGAACAGAAGATGCATACCTGAGCAGCTAGAGCCATGCATCGAGAGACTAGTGCACCAGAAGATCCATCACGAGTGGTCATCATACCAAACTTGCATGCTGACATGAAGTCAGAGAGATCCTCAATCTTTTCCTTGATCGTGGTGTCGTCGAAATTCTTGGTCTTATATGGATCCGCTGGCTTGTCGCCGGTGTCGGTATTCGAGAAAGACATCTTGGTTGTAGAAAAATGGTTTGTTTGTGATCGACTTGAACCGAGTAGAAGCGATGTCAGTGGCAATCTAATTACCTTTGCGTTTGAAGTACGAAGAACACAAGGAGAGATGAAGCGTTTCATTGTTATGAGAGTAGGAGAAGAGGAAAACTTACTTCGTACAAGCTTGTTTACTTGCAATGGTAAAGAAGAAAGGTTGAAGTGGTCGTCATATAGTAAAGTCATGGTGGGGTAGATCGATTGACGTCACTACACTAGTCCCTATTGTGCTACTGCAACCGCCCTTAAGATCTGCCGGGTCATCTTGGCGACGAGTAAAGCCGGAGACCTTAATATTAATCGAATGATGTGAGTCGTGATCGAATATGATGCTGTATTATGACATTCTCCGCAGCACCCTGTGGGGCCGGCCCACATGATACAGGTCGCTTAGGTAGATGCCTCCCCCTTTTTGTCTTCCATTGCTCTATTCTCCCTTTGCTTCCGACAAACCAAAATAAATTCTCAATGAGCTGCCCGTGACTTCATGGCATTTTATAATATCGCCAGACGGACGCGGAATTGCTGACTACTTAGGTAGATTTCCACCTTTCTACCCCAGTCATAGACTATCAACTGATACCAGGATTGAAGTTTAGATATTAGATATTCGAAACTTAGCACTTTGAAGTCTCCGTAATTGCTAGATCAAGAATTGGCAATGCAATTTCTGAATTATGGGAGCCTTTGCTTTGGCGTTTCTCAAGAAGACACTTTCGAGAGTATTATCTGGACTGGACTTATGTATGCCTTAATTTTCATGCATTTTCGGAGAACGCCTGAAAAGTATTGCGAACTTTCTATATAGCTTAGAGAACTGAGGACAAGAGGATGAGTAAAGAGAGAGCTTCTCCGCAGCTGACCACGTGCTTTACGTCACGTGCGTAAGCGCTACCTTACCCTTGCACTTGGCTTGGCATGGGCGGGGGTACCCGAATTGTAAAAGTGGGAGACTTCACTTCCAAACTCATCTACCAAACCAGCACGTGAACTCAAGATGTTTCACTCAATCGGGTACCAGGCATTGGCTGTTCTTTTGCTCCTCGTCGGAGTATATGCCTCCAGTGCCTTCTCCACAACACGAGAACCAGAATATGTCACTCTCCCTTCACTGAGAGAACAGCTTGCGATTACTGATACCTGGCGCTCGGAACGTCTCGCAAACATCCCCAACATCCTCAAGAAATATGGTGTTGATGCATGGCTCGTCCGTCAACCCTCATTCTCATTACCCCGCATTACCCCGCCTCCTAAATCTTTAATCACACATATCACCTCCTCAAGAATACGATTGACACTTAAAAACAGATGTCACAACATGAACATGCCGAAGATACAATCTTTTGGTCTCTTAAACACTCCACTCAATTTGCTGCTCGTCGTCGCACCTTAGATCTCTTCCTTGCGTCCCCGGCTCCCGGTCTCCAAAGCTCTTATTCATGGATTGACAACACGCCTGAAGTATGGGAAAATCTTCTTGATGTGCTAGAAGAACAAAATCCTGGGAAGGTAGTGATTAATGACGATGTCGAGATTGCGTTTGCGGGAGGTATGCATGCGGGTGAATTTATGGAGATCAAAAAGAGGCTAGGGAGGAAATGGGAGGAAAGATTCGTGAGCGAGCCGATGGTTGGCGTTGAGTTTGGTGAGTGAACAGCTATGATTAATACGGGCTGTCCCTATTCCCTACGGACATGTAAATCCTTGCTCTTTCCCAATTTAGAAACATAGAGACGAGAATACTGACGGTGTCTGATAGTGGGTACGATGCCGGTCGGGGAAGGAAGGTTGAAATGGTACCGGAATCTGCAGGAAACTGCTTGGGCGATGATTGGAGAAGCATTTAGTGAGAAGGTCATCACACCTGGGTTGACTACAACTGAAGTAGGAATCTCATTGTCCCTGGTATTCAGGAAGAAAATAGATGAAATAAGCTCACAAGAACAGGACGTAGAATGGTGGCTACGGGACAAAGTCCAAGCAATGAACTACACAACCTGGTTCCAACCCGACGTAAGCATCATCGGCAAAGACGATGGCTTTGGAGACCCGAACCCCACTCCCATCCAACCCAAGAACACCATTCACTATGGAGACTTACTGCACGTTGATTTTGGCGTCACGGCGATGGGTATGAATACCGATACCCAGCATCTGGCTTACGTCCTCTATCCTGGGGAGACAGAGAAAGATATCCCTCAGGGATTGAAAGATGGGTTGAAAAGAGCGAACCGATTGCAGGACATCGTGAAGGAAAATATGAAGATTGGAATGTCCGGGAATGAGATCTTGAAGGTGTGTTTGAAGGAGATGAAGAGCGAGGGGTTTGATGGGAGGGTGTACTCGCATCCGATTGGGGATTGGGGACACTCTGCTGGAACCCTGATCGGTATGTATATAGCCACCCTCACTTTTCAACGTTGTAAATTGCTGTTCTGGGCTAATGGGTGTTAGGAATGTTTAATCTGCAACACGAGGTGCCAATTCTCGGAGATTTACCTTTGCTTAATCATACGTACTACAGTGTGGAATTATACGCGGAGCATTTTGTGCCAGAGAGAAACAGGACGTTGAACTTTTATCTTGAAGAGGATGTTTATTGGGTTGACGGAGATTCATGGGATTGGGTATGGGGAAGACAGGAGAAATTTCATCTCGTACATTCCAAGGTATCCAATGAGAATGGATTTTTCGTGCAGGAGTTGTAAGGCAATGCCTCGTAGTAGTAATCTAGAAACATTGTTTGATATCATGAAATGATATTGAGGCACAGCAGTCGAACATATGTCAGCAGAACCCTGGTATCGTGACCGAACGCCGAAACGCGATGCATCCTGCAGACCCCTGGCACATTTACGTCCGCCTTCCAACGCCCGCTCCGACGCCGCAAAATGCAGACCATACCCCACGTTCAGAACTATACATCGATTAGTGAACATATCCTAATAAGCGATGGTTGATGAGTAATTGCTTACAAGCTTTAATGGGGTCCGATTCAGGCCTCTAGTAAAATTGCACATCGCTCGCTGCTTATTCGGACGTTGCTGCAATCGCCGAAACGCCTCTTGGATATGGCGAGGCTCGACGGGTGTGCGGCCTTCTGACGGCGGATCGAATAGCCCTTGAATCTTCCGCTTCTTGCCCGTTTGCTCGCCGCCGGATTTATCTTTGACCAAGTCTTCCGCCTCCTTGATCTTCAGTGCCTCTTCTGTCAGAGTCTGGACTATTTCAAAAGTCAGGAATCCAAGAATATCCACGATATCGTCATTAGGCTTCGAATCCGTGACAACTCCAAAGCCAGCCCATTCCTTGAATCTTTTCCCCTTGCGGAAGGTGAACGACGCTTGTCGATATTCGGACCAGGTCACATATTCCTCCTTCGTCATGATCTTTGTGCGCTCATCGGCCTTCTTGAGACGTTGTAAGGTGGCGTAGTTCATCTCCTCTTCGTCCTCATCTTCTTCCTCTTCTCTTTCCGGGACCTCCTGATTGTAAAATGAAGGAACTTCCCAAGGTAATCCCACTTTAGCTTTCTTGTTCTTCTTCGCGGTGTCGACGACTGGACCCCCAGGGACAGCACCGGCTGGATCATCGGTAGGCCCAATGTCGGCATCGCCACCTTTATCATCAGAATCCTTGACGTTCTTACGGACGTCTTTCCAGGAAAGGAAAGTGCGAAGTCGAGATACCTTGGCTTGGTCATGGCGAATAAGAAAGATCAAGTCGTCAGTAGATATTGATCTGCTGCCTCTTCGCGATGCTTGCTCAGTACATTGACGGAGCTGAGGCGTGTCAATAATATACTCTTTTAGAAATAACAACACAACCTACCATTTCAATGACCTGCTGACGCACGATTTCTTCGATCATACCTGTAGTCTCGGCAGAAGCTTCTGCGGTCTCTCCGGAAACGTACATCATCTATGTCAGTCATGCATTAGCAATTCCACCCAGAATCTGAAACAAATAATGGTTCCTCGTCCAAGAGGTAATCAAGCTAGGAAGACATTCGGGTACAAGGATAGGGACAACGTTAAGAACCCACAAAGCACCGGGGTGACAGTCGGGCACGTGATCTTCGAGATGCTACCCATGATGTCCAAGAGAATGATATAGCCCGGAAGTCATGCGAATAAGTGGCAAGTTGTCAACACATATCAAAGCAGCTAGACAAGGAGAACTCCGCCTACCTGCTGGATCTCCGTGCGATACTTCGCCATCTTGTCCGTCATCTTGACTTCTTGCTGGGGTGCGACGTGGAAACTCCTCTGTCTTGTACAGTGCCTGGCGGATGTCCAGCCCCCTCCTGGCTGACTGGTCTTTCAGGATGCTATTCAGCAGTCGAAGCCGATGCGAGTGATAAGAGTTTTGAAGTTGGCGTCTAGGTACTGTGGTGATTAGACTTGATGATACGGGGAAATGAGGCTGCGACCGTGAAGTTTGGAGATCTCGGTGGTCGGTGTTTGGTTTATGCGCTATTCCGCATCGAGATTGTCGCCCCGCTTTTCCGTCCATGTCAGGTACATCAGGTACATCTTCCAGACATGTTGCTTTTCTGACATCCCAAATTTTATAACTTCATTATATACACCTTCTTTCCCCGCCGCTCGACACGTAGTCGCTCCTGGTCTCTGTCCTGTGGAAGTCTCGTTTTCCAGCCGTATCTATTCCATCCATCAGTTGAAGATATTTCGGAGTGGTCTCACCGGTCGTCGTGCCGGCCTTCCGAAAGCTCAATTACTAAGGCGGTTTCGACACCAAAAGCTTCATTTTCGTCCCGTCGGGCCCCCTCACCCACGTTCCTACATTCAAGTATATAGGATTGTGTCATCAACTTTGTCATCCGGACTGATGGAAAATGGCGGTGCTGCAAGGCTGCATCGTGTTGAGCGAGAACCTCGATACGAAGGAGAGGATGTGTCGCCGACGACAGACCGAGAGCTGAGGGGTTTCTATGCGTATAGCTTGGCTGCAGAAGTATTCGCCGTCTGTGGTGTTGGTAAGCATATTCAGATCCATCATGGGCGCTCAAAACCTAACCAACCTTTCTCAGGTTCGTTCCTTCCAGTCACTTTGGAGCAACTAGCGAGAGAGCGAGGTGTACTGTGGTCTGACAGGACCACTCCCTGCATGGTGAAGACTGGCACTGAGGCTAGCAATTCCGTTGCTGCACGAATCTTATCCAGAGCTGCCGAGTCAGACAATAATCAATGCATCGTCCATGTTCTCGGCTTTGAGATGACTACGTCAAGTTACGCAATGTACACATTCTCCTTAGCTGTGCTGGTGCAAGCCCTCGCTCTCGTCTCTTTCAGCTCGGTTGCAGATCACGGTATGCTCATCTTCCATTACATAAGGTTGTTTCTCATCATCCTAGGTACATATCGGAAGAAACTACTTCTTTCTTTCGCCTTCACAGGTGCAGTATGCTCGATGTTGTTCATGGTCGTTGTGCCACAAATCTTCTTGGCCGCTTCTCTCCTGACCATAATTTCTGTCACGTGCCTAGGGTCATCCTTTGTCCTCTTGAACAGCTATCTTCCGCTACTGGTCGCAAACCACCCAGATACGAGAAGGGGCGAAGACAACATCCATTCAATCTCAGAAGCGCCGGGCCCTCTATCTCCCAGTCTAAGACGCAGAGCGTCGTCAGAACACGACGGATTCAATATCACACGCACCGCAGCACTCACAACAGATGCAACTGAACTCAAATTATCCACCTTGATATCTTCGAAAGGTGTAGGCATTGGTTACCTAGCAGCAGTTTTCGTCCAGCTTCTTAGTATTCTTATCCTCTTCTTCCTATCGAAGATGTCTGTGTCGTCAACACTTGCTCTCAGGCTCGTCCTTCTGCTGGTTGGATTGTGGTGGTTTCTGTTCAGTATCCCTTCCATGCTGTCACTACGAGATCGTCCGGGCCCACCACTGAAAAGCAAAGTGTCCAGTGGCGCACATTGGCGCTCATGTTTCGTATATATCTCATTCGCCTGGATGTCTCTCTGGAAGACCATCAAAGTTGCCAGCAGGCTTCGTCAGGTCGTCATCTTCCTGGTTGCCTGGTTCCTTCTCTCGGATGCGACCGCTACTGTCTCAGGAACCGCCATTCTTTTCGCAAGGACTGAACTCAAGATGGGCACTGTGGCCATTGCTCTTCTCTCTATCACGGTCACTACGATGGGTATTGCGGGCGCATTCTTGTGGCCGATCGTAGGTCGACGTTTCGAACTCCAGACCAACCATACTATTGTCGCTTGTATTGCTTTGATGGAGGTTATTCCAATATACGGGCTCTTGGGATATCTTCCTATATTCAAAGCGTGGGGAGTGATCGGGCTACAACAGCCATTCGAAATCTACATTCTTGGCGTTATTTACGGCTTGGTAATGGGAGGATTGTCTTCTCACTGTCGTTCCTTCTTCGGCCAGCTGATTCCTCCTGGTTCTGAAGCTGCCTTCTACGCGTTGTATGCTATTACCGATAAAGGAAGCTCCGCCGTAGGACCTGCTATCGTTGGCGCGATTGTAGACGCTACTGGCACAATCAGACCAGCCTTCGCCTTCTTGGCCATTATGACGGCACTACCAGCACCATTATTATGGATGGTCAACGCCGAGAAGGGCCGGACGGATGCCGCTCGAATGGCAGGACTTGTCAAGAAACCGGCAGGTGATCGTGATAGCTTAGAGCTTCACGCTGTAGGACGAGTTGAAGAAGAGGAAGGGTTAATGAGAGATCATGATTAGGCTATACCGGTGATCGAAAACCTCGCCGTCGATGCGATTACCTAATATGGGAGCCCATTTGTCCACTGAACCTGTCATGCCAAATCCAGCTTCGCCTGCCCCGGTCATGTCTCACCCAGCGATGGTCGAAGAACGCCTACACTCCAAACGTTACGCCAAGAAAAAATGCCAGGCTTGTAAGCAAGAACGGTTCTTGAGCAAAGACTCTTTTTACTGAACGTCCGCTCAATTATCCCTACCACTTCCTTCCGAAGCTGCCACCCTGCTGGTATGTTCAAGATCAACACGAAATACTGTTGCGATCCTAGCCAAACTATAATAAAAGCCCTGAACGTCTCGTGAGTTCGATTTCCTAATACGATGTATGCAGCATCTTACCTGCATGGTAACAACTTCAACAAGAATCTGATCACCATAACACCTTCTCGCATTCTCAAAGACCTCATCGCTTACTTCTGGACCAGAGATGACCTCATCCACGAAAGCTAATAGAGCCTTTTCAGACTCTGACCAGACCGTCGACGAGATGTTTCCCGAAGTCAACGCCTCAATCTGATCGTCCGTGACCCCTGTTGTCTTTGCTATCTGTATGTGCTGCTTGCACTGATACTCGCAGGCGAGACGTTTGGCGTTGAGCAAGCAGACCAGCTCTCGTTGATATGGAGTAAGGGATGTGTCGCGAAAACAAGCTGTTCCCAGAGATATCGCGTGGGGTAGGGTTGAAGGGGAATGAGCCCATAGCCTGAAGAGATTCAGAGGCGGAATTCCTGCTGGAAGAACGCTAGCAGGTCGGTATGGTATTCGAACTCCAGACATTTTGCTCGACTGAGTTGTGTGGTGTAGGAATTATTCCAAGAACAAGTGATAAATCTCTGACCACTGGCGTTCCTGTGAATATAAGATGGGGACAGCTGGATACTTGCGACGGCCCCCTTTATGACTTGGCATTCTGATTCAGCTCGCCCACCTCCACATCGATACTTATATCGCTCACCATAGGTAACTCAAATCCCCACAGTGGCAAGTCGAGGAGGTCCCTAAAACCCGATTCACTCCTTTTTGAATCGCTGTGGCGATGGGTTCGAAATAGACAGAATTCATAGCCATACGGCTGGGTGAGACAATAAAAGGCGTCAAGAAGATACTCTCGATCTGCTGCGAAGCGATAGCTGGCCTGGGAACCCCTTGATTCGTTGGCGCTAACACGAGTTGTTCGTGTTGGCCGGCCGCCATCTAGGGGGCAGTTATGGACGGCCGTTGCCGCTGCTCAGCTTCTGCTGACTGTAGTGAACTTCGCGCTACCTAAAATCTTACCAACCCCATATGCAGACGACGACAGTCTGACAAAATATTGTGGAATCTCTGATTCATTCTTAACACAACCATACTTGTTGCAAGGGAAAGCATGAATAAAAGTTGTCTCATGTAGCGATAAGCTAATGCCTGCCTGCATTGTAAGCGACCAACGATGAAAGTTGACAAATTAGCCCTTTATGTCCTCTATGCTATTTCTGCATCCGGTAAGTGCTACGTTCAATCATATATCATTTGCTGGCCCAGGGAGAATGGGAAATCAGCTGATTCCTCATTAGATATCGCCATGCTCGCCATGCTCGCCAGTATCTAAACAATGCACAGACCAGAGATGCCGTGATGAATAATCGCCGTGCATTCACATCTGCTAGGTACCCCTTGAGGTGGACAAATCCGGGATCCGGTCCGATGCTGGCAGGGAACAAAGTTTCCGTCCGGATCCTCTGGGGGATCTGGTCATCTCGCGGGCTGGACTGCCCTACGAGAGCCCCATTCTCTTTCGAATAGGAAGATGACGTTACACTTTCATCAGATTTGATTTGGAGAATGCTGACCAACATAGCGAAGTTCAAGCACTCTTGTCTTTCTGAGCACCATCAGGCCGAATTCCTAACACTATTTGAGATTGTGGGGGTGTTTTCAAACACATAGTTGTTTCCTTAACCTTGCATAAAAACTCCTTCCGACCCCCAACTTCCGCATTCAGACGAAGGACTAGTTTCGGATTTCGGGACTGGAATACTGGAATCTTGGGAAGTTGCCGTAGGGCTTGTGATGATCTCCATACGGTGCCCACAGTCTTCTCCTCTTGTATGGTATTTCTTCTCATTTCCATTCCATTTTTCGTCGGTGTCTATCGGCAATTGTGCGCCTGCCGCGGTACCTGGGATCTCCGAGCAGAATCATATGCCTGATCATACTTCTGGCGAAATCACGGCTCTGCTCGGCTTCACGGTTTCACAAGAATTCAAATTATTATCGTCGATGAAAGCCCTCATTACTGTGCTCTAACACAGCCTGAACCACCAGTCAATGGATCAGTCTGAGTGGATCTCACACCTCGCTATTAGCATAAGTCCGTTGTGCCTCGGCTCTTCTGAACGAGAACACAAAATTATGCTCGTTTCTGTCCTACAATTGCCATCCGATGGAGGTCGGGGACAGGTTCCCGATGTATGCATCTGCATGAAGCAATTGATCAAGCGCTAACGGCAGAATCTTAGATGCTTAGTTCCGCCAACGGTTTCTGGTTTCCATGAGGCTCGTTCGCAACCTCGCTTCATCGCTATCATGTACAAGACGACAGACACCATCGGCGTCACACTCCCACGAATGCCCGCCGGCTGGTTATTAGACCGTGGAAACATCGGAAGCCTGCTTCTTTTTCGCCGGTTTTTGGAGAATGGGACGGAGAAGCAAGCACGAATGACTACCGGGTGTACAACCCTAGGACCTGTTGCCACAATATCTGGCGCCTGACCTATTCTTCATCAGCATAAACTGGACGTCTCTGCATGAGAGCCTTGCAGAGTCGGGGCAAACATACATTCGGTGTTCATCAACGACTACGCCGAAGTGGCAAAAGGAAGACAGAGAGGTATGGCTCGCTCGGGCAACTGAACCGTAGGCCTGCCTTATCTCGACTTGCATTTACGAAGCGTCCTCTCGCATATTGTCCTAGTCAATGGCACAGCAAGAAGCAAAGCATCATTCGCTCGTCCTAGGACAAACATGCAGCCTTCTTCCAACAAGTCAAACACCAGGTGTCACTATCAATCGCCTCAATCTCCCAGTACTCAGGGCCTTGGAGAAATCCTGTTTGCTATAGTAATCAAAAACGGTCCCCACGCCCTTCTAGGTGCCGGCCTACCCAGTCCACTAGCTCAAACAAGACTTTTGCAAGGAGCGCGGTCTTAGGGCTCGCCAGAATGGCTTCTACTAAGGCTAGATGCGCCTGTCGTCTATGTCTGATGTCGCAAGGGAGGCCAGCATCATGGTCTGCTGACTATTCAACCTTTCACGAAAGATCTGGACGCCCAGGAACCGGAACGCCGAAGTCCTCAGTACACCCGCCCAGCAGACGGCAATCGACTTCCTAATATTCAAATCCCAGAGTAACCATTGTTCGGAATCCAGAACGCCGGGCATGCAAAGAGAGGTGCTTTCGAGTTCACTCCGATCTGGAGAAACATGATGGGGATCATTGTAGGGGCAATTTTGCAGATATGAGGTATTATCTGACCATCAAAGACCAGAATAGACTGTGGTGATGGCCATAACAGCAAAGGGAGATAGTTTATTGAGAATCAGGAAATTTCTATTCGTTCACTGCCAATTACCTCCGGGCATTCGATGTCTCTTGGTGACATGAAGCTTGCAGAATTCCAACGCTCGTTCCTCATTCAAATATAGTCACATCAGTTATATTGCCTTTGCAAATGTGGGTCTTGTTTAACACTCATCTCACGCCCTTCTCTAAGTGCCTTGCCTATGTCGTCCAGGCCAGCCAATGATCGCAAATTCGCCACTCTCAGCCCACAACACGGTCCCCCGAGTCGCAACGTAGAACCGCGTCACCATCGAAGTCATATTGGTCTTCCAGAAGAACTCTAAGACCTGTATATAGCCGTGTCTCATAGGCTATCAGAGAATCTTCAAGGTAAGAAGTAACGTCTGACAAGATCGCCGTCTCGGTTCCTGTCCCCTGGGTCAGCCTCTTCAGCCTCTTAATCAATAATGTGGGTCGTCCTGCCGCACCCTTGTTAAGTCCGAGCGAGGTATCGGCTGACAAGTTCGCGTGGGGAGGCTTTTCTGGTTTCACATAAAGTCCTAGGAATCGTATGGCATTTTAATGCTTTTTCTCACTGAATCTTGGTAGAGGTTATTCTTCTGAGTTTTCCTTCTATTTATGATCGCTGTCGCTAAATAGGAAGTTATGAGGCGAAGCGGCCTTGCCAATGATCGCCAATAGTCATTGGAGTTCCTAGATCACACATTTCAAGGAGCTGACACGCGATATATGTTATTGTTCAAGAAACCAACGGTTCGAAGAACTCAAGCAAGAAAATTGTTCAAACACACTTCGTGATATACTGCTACCTTGTAAATCTTACCTATTCATATATATGAGTTTAACCTTAATTCTTGATTACAGTACTTAGACTTAGACCTCCTCAGAAATTTCCAGTTGAATTCTTTGAGGACTACACATCTACGGAATTGAACATATATCTATCTTTCCCACTGCCCCACTGGTGATCTTCAGCTACTCCAATGCCAGTTGGAACGATTGAGCAGAAAGGATGGCGGGGTAGCCATTGTCACGTGATTAATCAATTTCTTGTTCGTTTGATGTGCAAGAAACATCTAGCCAGCATGTGTATTTCCCGTAGCTTTGGAAGAGTTGATTCTTCAAAGTGAGTCTTTTCGATGCCCACTATCAGACGTCGCAACTATTGTTAGGGGGTAGCAACTGAAGTTTGGAGTAATAAAAACTGAAAGTTGATCAGATGAGTCCGAAACGCTTTTAAATATCTATGAAATTCTTAACCTTACATAGCATAGAGTTACCAACGTGTATGATTCACTGACATGTCGCAGTTCGAATGGCAACTTGCCAAGCCTTCTTTCCCTGCATCTCCTTTCGAAATTAGATTTAAGCGAAACTTCCACCTTTCCCAAGTCTCCAGCAATGCAGGAATTCAATTCAGACGCAAGCATACAATATAATGAGATTACATCATATCGTCGGGATTGTTCTCTGAATAGGTTATTTTATAGGACTCGGCCAGGTTGAAACAGTTCATCCATCCGGAAAAAAATAATTGCCTTTTGGCTAATGTCGAGAGTACTAGTGGGACAGGTTGATTTAATTAGGCTACTCTTTTGAGACACAAATTATGCATGCGCATGCCTTTTTGATCGACGTCACGATGCTTCTGTAACTTCTCGTTGTTCTCAATCGGGGGGATGGCAGGTCTCAGCGGACGCTCTTCACGTTCTGTGTTGTTCGTTTTGGTCACTACAATACTCTCTCTTCTTCTATATACAGCGTTCATTCTACGCCCCTCACATATTCAACTTTCTCCACAAATTTCCTCTGATGAATCTTCCACTCCAAAAATTACTCAACTGCCTGGACAGTCTCTGAATTATGCACCACCGGCGACAGCATCAGTTGCAGAAAGTATCCCAAACAAGTCAGACACATCCAATACAACAACACAAAATCTATCTACCAATACTCAAGGAACTACGACAGCCTCTAGTCTCGCTGCTGCTACGACTGCGGCTGTGGGGACAGGAAGACCATCGCATTGGCAGTTCAATTCGACTCGAGACGAACGCGCATATGGACTCACAACTGAACAATGCAATGCTGCATTCCCAGACCTTTACACAGAGATAGATCGAGCATTTGAATATAGAGGAGACATTGGGCCCATCGGGCCAGAAGATGTCAACATATCTTGGGCGAAAGATGGACTCGTGCGAGCTTTGATTATGGATCAACAGGTACCCTACCATTCTCTTCTATTTTCGAGTAATTCTCGAGACTCACAGTTGGGTAGCTATACATCCTCGAAGAAACCATTTCAGGGAACGATTGCTATACTTCTCGTGCCTTCGCCATCTTGCATGCCATTCATCGCTCCATAATAACCTCTCCTTCTACCCAACCTCTGCCTGATATTGAATTCTCCTTCTCCGTTACTGATATCCCGGACTCATCCCATCTGGGCCATTCCGTCTGGGCCCTCACCCGCCTTGCAGATGAACAGGAGAAATGGCTCATGTCCGACTTCGGGTATTGGAGTTCACCATTAGACTTAGAGGGTTCATATGAGCAGATCCGAAAAGGGATGGCGGATATCGAGTATCCTTTCATGCAGAAAAAGAAACAGCTGGTGTGGAGGGGAGAAGTGGAGGCTCACGTACATGGGAATGAGTTGATGACAATGACCAGAGGAAAACAATGGGCGGATGTTAAAGATATAGGCGAGAATGCTACGGAGCTGAACAGTGAAGGTGAGGGAGAAGTTGTTTCGATTCCGGAACATTGCTTGTACCAATTTGTACTTCAGGCTCAAGGTAAGACTGCTATGAAGAGGTGAAGGCGTTTCTGATTGATAGTTCCTGACTTTTGAGTAGGTCATGGCTATTCTAGCCAGGGAAAGTATCTGCAAAATTGTAACTCCGTGGTCATCATCCCGAAAAGCAGATGGATTAAGCAACAACACTCACTTCTCAGCTCAAAGAATTTTGTCGAAGTTAAAGAAGACTTCTCAGATCTAGAGGAGAAAGTCCTCGCGTTATTAGAAGACCAGGAAAAGGCGGAGAGCATTGCCCAGAACGGAATCGAAACTTTTCGTGACCGCTACCTTACGCCAGCAGCACAGACTTGCTATTGGCGACGCTTGATCCAAAGCTGGTCTGAGGTCAGTTTTGAGCCTGAGTTGTGGGAGTGGAGGGATATAGATGGCAAGAGGAAAATTCGAGGAGTTCCCTTTGAGACATTCGTGTGAGTCCAGCACAGACCTTTCGCGTGGTTGCATGTGACTAATTCACTTTAGTATACAGACAAGGATATCTCAGAAGACCACTTGTTCATGGCTTGGTAGGTTATTGTTTCGGTGTTGAAGCATCAGAGAATCAGAATTATCTTGCAAAAGATCTTCGTTTGTTCTCCATAGGAGGTAGTAATCTTCCATCCAGCATGGAACCAGCGCTGCCAGACGCCCAGCCCTTCCTCTTCCTTCCTTCTCCTTCCTTCTCCTCGCCTTTGCGTAGCCTCGACTTTTTGAGGTCAGCCTTTCCTTCTCCTAGCCGGTCGGAATACTCTTCCTAGCCCGGCCTGTGGGTCGGCTAGGCTGGGCTGGGATGGGGGTGGGTGGGGGGGATAGGGGGGTAGATATCCGATTGGTGGGGAAGATCGAGGACTATAGTATTGATGAAACTTAAAAACCCGAACATTAAATTAAGGAGAATAAAATGTTAATCTACCTCGCGTGACATCGTCTCCCGTACTAGTTTCGCTCTAATATTATGTTAGCCGATGTACCCGTGCATTATTCGAATATTAACTTGAATAATTTACTTAATTTGTTTATACCGAAAATTATACTAAGCATAACTTTTCAGCCTTCCTACTCCTAGCTAGAATACATGTGAGCCTTGCCTAGCCTCGCCTGAAGCTTGTTTTAAGTTACCTTCCTTTGCCTAGCCCGTAAGTCCATCTCTCCTTACCTAGCCTAGGTCTAGGCTAAGGCTGGGCTGGGTTTTTGGCAGCGCTGCATGGAACGGCGAACAAGTTTTAAAGTCACGTATATGAAATGAGCAAAAGACATCCTAGAGAAGACTCTGAGAAGTGAAATTGGTGGATTCGCTAGATTCATTCATATTATGCTCGGAGAAACAGAAGCGGGTCATCGAATTCTGCATCGTAGATACCTAATCTATCCGATGCGTCATTGAACCTAATAACGGAGACACGGCATAGGGCCATAATTTCATGAGCAGTATGTTCTCTATCCACTATGCAAGAGGTGCCTTGCTGTCGACATAATTGCAATAATTAGAGACAGCATTTACCAAACTTGGCATAGAAGGTCAAGCATTTGCTGATGCTATGGAAGCGGTCAACAGCGCCTTCTGGTATATTATAGGCAGTAATGACAAGTTTCAAGAAGACCAACGATGTGAAAAGCATGATGGTAGCTGACAAATCGTTATATGTAGAAGTTTAGGTAGATAATGAATCGTCGGGATATTGAAAATGAAAGGATACACATTTTCTAAAACTGAGAAGACGGTTTATAAACATCACGAACTATAATGTGGCTTCTAGATATTAATAGATCAAACTGTTGGAGAATTATTCTAAGACTTGCATAAATTTAAAAATACATTAAGGACTACAAACTGTAGTTATATGCGACCATTTAAGTAATTCTTCAAACATAACTAAACGAAAGTACGTTATATTACGTCTTGAAGGCTTTTAGTTATATCTAACAAATCTAACTGCAGGGGGAGAATTTTAAACTAATGTTAAATATCAAAGATGACTTTGGGAAGTAACGTGAAATACAATTTTGAGCAAAACTGCTGACAGGCGATATTGCAAGCCTTAGAAGATAGCATACTATGGAAATCATTCTATAAATTCATCGACAAAAATACTTTTCTGGAGCTACGTCCAAGTATTTAATGATAGTTATGACACGAGCGCTAAAATTAAGAGATAGTGGTCGAGAAATTAACTTGAAGATTGAGGCGCAACCTTAACAGCGCATCCTTTGTGAAATTGTCTGTTGGCAATGTAGGGGGTTTGGTTCGATATTATATTGCCCCCAGAATAAGAGAAGCGTGCCTCAATGGTGACAGTATATCGAAGAGTGCCTAAATAATTTCAGAGTCATCCGCCTTGCATGGCTTGTGATGTAACCGTAGAGCTGAGCGTTGAGTTTCTCGATAACAAAGGCATTGGCACTAGGTACGCGCTTGATAAATCAGTTCCTGATCAATCTTTGTCTTGCTATCGAAGCAGAAGGTGTGAATGTTCGCATAGTAAAACATTCAGCGATAGATGAGCGTTCCCATTATACATCTGTGCTGGGAAGTGGGAACAAGCAAGAAGAGTCTGGTCACAACTTAATATCCATCAACAAAAGACGTTTGACCTTCTCTCTCCAGGCAGAATAAAAGAGATATCCCGACAAGAAAGCGCTGGATGGGCACGAAACGATGGTCAACTGATGGACTCCATCAACAAATGAGATAGCCAAGAGGCTTCCTCAAACTGGCTCACAATCTTGAATTGCTGGAGTCTGATGGTAAAGCAGGGCTCTTGAACGCTTAAAATTTATTCATTCCTGTGAAAAGTGATTGACAGGATACCCAATGCGATGAGATGATGTGAGATGAGGAGTTGAAAGTTTGGATACTGTAAGCGACTCAGATTGGTCACCGTAGTGGGGACAGGTGCAACGTATCCAACCTCACCTCGACTTTCTTCCAACATTATTCATTCAGTCCTCCAAATTAAGCTAGCATTGCGAGATACCGTCGTTTTTTACTATTCGTGGTGAATGCATCTTACCGATTGAAGCTGATTTGCTAGAATCTGGACAATTTTACGTGCGCCAGGATTACCAAGCATACGATCACTAATAGTTATGCGTGTGAGATATCAGGAGTCAATTCCGAGGCTTGAGTAAGGAGCTTCAGTCTCCTCAAAGCGCAAGGTCGGTGCCAAGATATAAATTGCTGCTTCTTTCCTTTATTGTCTCGAAACTCCAGGTCGTCGTCGCTTTCCTAATCGAGTTGTCTTTCAAACATCTCCACAATCACGCGTTTGCATGATCTTAAGCATTTCTACCTAAGTAGATACTCCGTATCATCACAACAATCAACAAAACTTCACCTCGCAGCAATGGCAATCCCAGAAAGTAACGGAAAGACCGTCCTTATCACAGGCATCAATGGCTACATCGCCAGCGTCCTGGGTCTCCACCTCCTGTCCAAAGGATATTCTCTGCGAGGAACATCACGACGCGCAGCTAGCACAGAGCCACTTCTTAAGGGTCCATATGCACCATATTCTGAACGTGTTCAGATGTACGATGTCTCAGATATGACAGTAGATGGAGCATTCGATGAAGCCGTGAAAGGTATGTCTCATATTGTGTCACGATATTCGAATCACGTGCTTACAATCATAGGTGTTCATGGAATTTTTCATACTGCCTCCCCTATCGATTTCTCAATCTCAACGTATGAAGAAATGGTGGTCCCCGCTATTCGAGGTACCGAAACACTCCTCGCATCGGCGCTGAAAGCGGGCTCACAATTGACCTCTGTGGTCGTTACCTCTTCTGTGGTTGCGGTGGTCAACCCTAAAGAAGGACATTACGTCTTCACTGAAAAGGATTACGCGTTCATTGCTCTTGAAAAGGCTATTAAAGACAAGGAAGAAGGGGCAACGACCCCAGGAGGAGTGTTATATGCTGCGAGCAAGACGGCCGCGGATCGAGCAGTGTGGAAATTCCGAGATGATCACAAGGTACCTAGCTTGCCCCAACCTAACTGTCTAACTCTGCCACTGACACTTTATAGCCATCTTTCGCAATCTCGACAATCAATCCTTCAGTCGTGATTGGTCCCCCAATCGTACTCCCTGCTTCAGGATCAAAGTTCAATGAAACTCTAAAACCATTCTTCGATCTCCTCTCGGGTACGGCCAAAACAGTTGGTCCTAACATTGGCAGTGGTTCTTTCGTTGATGTACGCAATGTAGCTTTCATGCATGTATGGGCGTACGAGCACCCCGAAAAGGCGGATGGCGAGAGATATATCGCTTGCAAAGGTTTTGGCCCTCTTCAAGCTGTTGCCGATGTCCTAAGGGATCACTATAAGGGTACGCAAATCGCGGAGAAGATTCCAGTCGGAAACCCGGGCGCTGGCTACATTGGATATGATAAGGAGACTAGCAAAGTTGAGAACGTGCAGTATCCTCCCGAGAATGTCCAGGTTGATGGCTCGAAGGCGCAGAGAGAGATGGGCTTTGAATACTTTACATTCCCGCAAAGCATTGTAGCTACTGCAAAAGCTATGGAGCCCTTGCTTTAGTTAGTCTAAGTATCTAGAATGAATTTCGATACTTCCCAGCATTGCGGATTGCTTTCAAGCCAATACAACCTCAAATTCCATATCTATTACAGTTTGTATAAAATGCGCATTTGAGGTTAAAACTATATATTTTCGGCTTTAAATAATGCCAAGTCAATATCCATTTAATTTAAATCAATATCGGATTTTGCATCTAAAGGATGGACGTTTCAAATGCACCGGAAACAATTCTTAGCCTCGCCGCGAGGCTGACGCCAGAGCTCTTCTGATTGGCAGAATTGTCTCGCCGGCAACGGAGCTCAAAAAAGTTGCCGCTCCATAAACATCACCACTTTGCTCAATTCTTTCTCGAAGCAAACATGGCTGAACGAGAAAGAGCCTTCAATTTGAAGACATGCGCAAGAGCAAATATACTTGCATTAGAGCCATACCGCTGTGCACGAGAGTAGGTGATCTTCATGAAAGTCCGATCCACTGACTCACATTCACCAACAGTGACTACAAGGACGATGGCACGAATATACTCCTCGATGCGAACGAGAATGCCTATGGACCTTCCCTGGCTCTGAATGGGTCTGCGAATACGCTCAGCAACTCCAAAGACCCTTCAATTGACTTTCTCGGCCTGCATCGATACCCAGATCCTCATCAACACGACCTCAAGCAGCTGCTCTGCAATCTGCGGAATACACATAACCATACTTCGAAGAACATTACGCCCGAGAACTTGTTTGTCGGGGTTGGTAGCGATGAAGCAATTGATGCGTTGCTGCGGTGTTTCTGCATACCGGGTCGAGACAAGATCCTCGTTTGCCCACCTACATACGGCATGTACTCTGTGTCAGCTCAGGTGAATGATGTCGGTCTCGTCAAGGTGCCATTATTACCTGCACCCGAGTTTGCGATCGATGTACCTTCGATTACCTCTACTCTATCCTCACCAGAAGCTTCCGCCATCAAGCTCATATACCTCTGCTCTCCAGGCAATCCTACCGGCTCACTGATCAAGAAAGAGGATGTGCAGCAAGTTCTCGAACATCCTACATGGAATGGAGTGGTCATACTAGATGAAGCATATATTGACTTTGCGCCAGAAGGGTCATCACTTGCGGAATGGGTTGCGGAGTGGCCGAATCTAGTGGTTCTCCAAACTCTGTCTAAGGCCTTTGGTCTGGCCGGTATCAGACTCGGGGCTGCATTTACCTCACCACCTATTGCTTCTCTTCTCAATAACCTGAAGGCACCGTATAACGTCAGCAGTCCTACCAGTGCAATTGCAAGTCAAGCGCTGCAAGATGGTGGACTCAGTGTTATGCGCAGCCACAGGGCGAGCATCCTAGCTCAGAGGGATAGATTACTGACAGAGCTTCCGAAGGTAAAGGGAGTCGGACGCTTCAGAGGTGGAAGAGCGAGTAATTTCTTGTTGGTGGAGATGCTTGATATGCAAAACAAGCCTGACAACGTGACTGCTTTGAAGGTTTATGAAAGATTAGCGGAGAATAGAGGAGTAGTTGTTAGGTTTAGAGGCAAGGAACATGGCTGTCTAGGGTGCTTGCGGATCACTGTTGGGACAGAAGCAGAGGTTACTAGGTTCTTAAAAGAGATAGAGGCTGTGATATCACAAGTCCACTCAGAGAGTGCAAAGACTAATGGCGCTGAAGAAGAAAGGAAAGAGCAATCTGCAAATGGGGTCATTGCATAAAATTGGTACCTAGACGAAAGGAGCTCTCTTGCCATTTTGATGTCGTCCTCCCCCATTATCTGTCCCTGCTGCTGTATTTACTGTATGGAGCCAGTTGGAGAGTAGAAAAAAGAATATGGAATATAATACACCCAGGAAGAAAAAGGCTTATTCAACTCCCATTGATCTTTTTTCATGAAACACACATTATAAATTCTCTGTCATCAGACGGAAGATGCACGTGTCAAGTCACCAAACGGGAAGGGGCATCTCGCTTAATCCTATTGGACGTAGACAACACCTGCTGTTAACAGCCATAATCTTGGAATGCTCGTCCTGTAGTTCAGCGTAAGAGGTGGTTTTTAAAAGACCAGAGAAATGTCGTATCCAAGAACGTCTTCTCTCATGTCCGCCAGTGATTTTGAGGACATGAGCGAAAAAGACATCTGCAACATCTCCCTCAGGGTACTATCCAAAAGCCTTCGTCCAGATACATCCAAACGGGGAACATTTGCAGCTTTCTTCCGTTGGTTTGACATCCACCGAAAGCACCCATCCCATCTTACCGAACAGTGGCCTAATGTTTTAACCCACTGGGTTCAGCGTCTCGCTTCAAGGGGCTTGAGTGAGCAAGAAATCGCCACGGAAGTCGATGCCTGGACGAAACAGAACGAGCCTTGCGGTTTTGATCACAAACGCTTTCCTCCGTCTCTTGCGGATATCAGAAAAGCGTTAGGCACAGTGAATACCACGGACAGCAAGACTCACGACGAAAAGAATAACATGCGTGAGAGTCTTGCGTCTGGTTCGGTTCTTGGAGATAGGTAAGAGTCTCCGCGGTAAACCTGACTTCAACTTCCGCAAAGAGGGAAGATTCGGAAAGAAAGAAACTGATCAGTCAAGCAGCACCAATTTGGAGAGAGCTGCCCCTAAGAGGAAGACGGTCGAAGACTACGTGGGCCCGCCCCCTGGAAATTACGTTTGCAACAGGTGTCATCAGAAAGGTTCGCATACAACCGCAGTACTATCTCATTCGGGAAATTCTTTCACGGGGCAATTGGTCTAAAAAGAAATTATGACGCGATGAGCTTCAGACTGACTTGACACGCTTAGGTCATTTTCTTCAAGTGTGCCCCACGAACCTCGACCCTACCTTTGACAAACCACCAACCAAGTCTTACATCTGTGAGATTTGCGGCGCGCAGGGAGATCATTTCAAGTCACTTTGCCCTCACAACCGCAATCGACATTCGATCATCCAGAGGCGAAAATTGCGAGGCATCAGGACACCTTCTGGAGGCACCTCTCGAATTGTGAGCGAGTGGGAACTCGACAACCAAAAGAAGGTCGAGAACAGCGAAGCTGCGGGTGGACGCGACCACAATCCTAGAAAGAGGATCAAACTTGAGCGAACTGATAGCACTTACCTAGGGTACGGTCGACTTAGTCAAGAACCCTCATTCTCCAGTAGTCCGTCACAATTAAGCCTTGGCCCGAAACAAAGAGCTGAGAAAATGGGGGAGCTACAAAAGACCGAGAACACGCGTTCGCAGTTGTACCGAGCACAATCCGAAGATCTCGAGGAACTAATTCGAGAGGGAATCATGGTCAGTACTGCTGAGAGGCCTGTCTTTCATGGAGCATCTCTTGAATCTGGAGAATTAGGACGCTTTGCTGACCCACAATCCAGATGCGCGGCGAGAAGAATGCCAATCCCGTCAAATACATCGTTGACATAGGCGGCGCAAGGGGATATATTGTTGCTATAACAGGAAATGCCACAGGCGATTTCGAGATCGATGTTACGTCCGATGATGAGAAGCAGCACTCATCCAACTCAGCAGTCGAGTATGCCAGTGATACGGACAGTGCGGATGAGATGGACATCGACGCTAAGAAGCCAAGCAAGACATATTCCAACTTCGTCCAGAACTTGCTAGCCCATCACCCGGAGATGAGCGAGGCTGTCAATGATCCCCCAGAACGATCGACAGCTTGTGACATGTGGAAGAGAGATGCTCAGAGACAACAGGAGGCCAGCGCCAGGTTTGTTTACATGCTTTACATCTCACGTATACAACTAACGTTCGTGCAGACCACCAATTGAGCCACCACAGGCCAACTTCTCGTCTGTCAATGATGGTGAGCCACTTAGCCTGGGATTCGATGGAGTAGATGAACATGATGTGAAGGACGATAAAACTCATCAACGAGCCACTTCGTTTGACTCGTTCCGTTCGTTGGGCAGGGAATCATACGAAAAAGCCAAGGCATTTGCGAGAGATCTCGCTAAGGATCGCCCGAAAATCAAGTCTTCTAAGCAATCGCGGGGCGGCTTCGACGTATCTCCATCCGAAGATGATGAAATCAATTTGGGTACAGACGATAACTTCCCTGGCGAATATGACATGAGCAAGAGAGGCAATCTAGGTAGCTCGGCAATGAAGCGGACGCATGAGGATATGGACAAGTCCGCTGGACAAGAAGGCGATCAGAGTGGCGCTTCTTATACACACCGTCTCAACACTGTCAAAGCCTTCGTCGGTTGGGGCTCCGAGCATAAATACCCCAGAAAGAAGCTCAAGCAAGAAGTATGGAAAGACGATGATGGCAACAAGTGCCGAGCGCTCTCCCAAGAGGAACTCCTCTACGTAGAAGCTATCAAGGCAAACAACGCTGAACGCAGGAGATTGGGTACATATCGAGAGCCTGATATGACTTATTCGACAACCATTGAAACTACCACTAGGGACCTGGAGGACATATTTGAAGAGGCTGAGGAGCTTGAAGACTCGTCTGAGCCAGTAGTTGACCGACCCAAGGTCAAGAAGGGCCTCCGCAATTGGATCCCCAGCGCTAAGAAGCCCGACATCCCGGATTATAAAGGCTTCGAGCAGCTTGAGAGTTCGCCCGAGCCAACTGTTGACCAACCCAAGAGCAAGAAGGGCCTGCGCGACTGGATCCCGAACGTTAAGAAACCTGAGATGCCAGACTTCAAAGGATTTTCAAAGAACTTCAAAGTCAAGAGCCCTGTTCCCTCCGAAATTACGGGACTCATGACTCAAACTCTCCAACCAAAACAAACCAACGCAAAGCCTCCTTCTCGTGACGGCAACAAGCCTTCCGATGATGCTAAAGGAACTTCTGACCAGAGCAAGATTGAAAGCAACAAGCATGGCAATGCAGAGAATGAGACGAAGATTATGTGATGGCAAACTTCGAATTGGACGTGTCAGACATGGATGACCTGGTCGCAGCGACTGACTTTGGAGCTGCACATACCGAGGATTTCTTCTCACCAGCATCTATAATTCTGAGATTGCTCGAGTACTAAGAAAATACACTTTGCACCATTTGTAGATTAGATTTCTTTCATGTTTCTGAGAGCGAATTTCTGTGCTCGTTGCGGGTAGCCCACATGCATTCCCATTGCAGAGCAGCTTCGCACTACTTCCTTTGTCTTTCGAGAGCAAATTTCTCCACTCTGCACAAGAGACACATACGCAATTCAAATTGCGGAGCAGCTCTCTTCTATTTCCTTGCTGACTTCGAGGGCAGATTACTATGCTCAATGCGAGTAGCTCATACGCAATTTACATTGCAGAGCAGTCTCCATAGTTAAGAAGTCAAAATACTACTAGTAAAATGAACATCTTCGCTTTCAGTGATTATTGCAAATGTGTACAGTACGCCATGCTAATCCATACGAAGAACGCCATACGCCAATCAATGCAGAACTATCCATATCAAATATGCCAGACATCGTACACTTTTCATTCCAGCTTGTCCAAATGCTCTAATCGTGTAAGCACCACTTGCTTACTCGTCTCCTCAATTTCACCTGCAAGGAACACTTCGTCTAGAATTGCATACACCTGCACAGAAAGCATCAGCACTCATTCCCTAACCACCCCTCCTTTCCCACGTCCTCTCCACTCCCATCTTCAGGCATAATTCAGGAATAAGAATCGACGCACCTTGTAAAAGTTGAACACCAAATCCAGCTCGCAAACGTTCCCGAAAAAGCTATCCAGCACCTCGACGAAGAAATGTATAGCCTCCAAATACGCCAACTCGTTATCATTCGCGTCAACGCAGGCGCAGAAGAAGAGGCCTGCGTATCGTCGGTAGACTATCTTGTTGTTGCGGAATTCGACGAAGTTGGATTGGTATTTTTGGTCTCGAGGAGCGACGAGGCGGTGGACCTGGGAGTATGTGTGAGTTTGGACGAGGATTATGGATGCTTGGGAATTCGGATTTCAAATTGGGCAAGGTTGGGAAAGCATAGAGAAAGAGGGGCGCCGAGAAGTGGGAATACAGGAGACAAACCTCGCCCTTGAGTTTTATCTTCTCTTCATCGTTGTATGGTGCGTACCATTTGGCAAGGCGTGTTTTACCTCTGGTGTTGGTTGATCAGCTAGTTGCTTCGGGAGATTGCGGTAGTGGAAAGTGGCAGAGGAATACATACTGGCGGTTTTGGATGAGGATGAAGGACAGAACCATCTTTGGTATGGCTACGCATGAGCTCTTTTTTCGTGGATAGAGAGAATGGCAGCTAGAGCTTGACTTCGAGTCGATGTCGAGGTCAGATACTACGGCTGTCGCACAGACCAGAAACGCAACGGGCCTCCTTAGTCACGTGCTGATGAGGGGCATAAGGGGGAGTGGGTCTACCGAAGAACTTCAGACCAGGGACAATCGACTCTTTGTCCTAAGCAATGCTTTCTCATCTTAGAACAGAATTTGAGTAACGTATGCGGCGGCGCAACAGAACAATGAGGGTCAAAACAACGGAACCCTTTGTTCCACCTCTCAAGCAGCACAACGCTCGAAGTCGTGCAGACAGGGACTCAACCAGAGTTGTAAGCCTAGACTCTCCTAATTCAAGTGGTCGTTCTTTCGCTGCACGAAGATACTTTCGAGATGCCTCCAAAGGCAGCCCAGCAGCCTCCGTTAACACAATTGGCAGAAGTATATTCCCATCGCCAAGGGAAGGCGACCTGTCGACGAGCAAACGAACTTAAAAGTGGCTTGACTCCTTCGTACCTACCTGACAAGCCCAATCAAAGACAACGAACATCTCATCGAAATTTAGAAAAGCATCAGCGAAGTAGATTTCATGGTAAGGCATGCTCCCACCTGAGTCGCCCTCCCGCCTTGGCATGCTTACGCTCTGCAATTCAGGATTCACAGCAGCAGAGCTCCGTAATTTGGAATCTCTAGCACCGTATTACGATAATGACAAAGATGCCTTCCATAGTGATTTCCCGCAATTAAACGCTATTCATCCAGTTTTCGAGCGATCACGATGGACTCAACCACTTCCGAAACACATGGCTTTCTTTCCTCTTGGCAATGGAAGAGACGGATTTTGGGATGTGAGCTCCCCCTTTCTCTGTAATCCTACTCTCTCTACACGGGAATGGACATCTGACATGTCTTTCTAGGCTAGAAAAGATCTGGTTTGGAATGCACTCAAACCGGGAATCAGAATAGCAAGTCAGACTCTTTTAAACGCTGATACTTGGCCATGGTAAACCTCCTCACATTGCACAAAGTTCCTCATGCTTATGCACGTAGGTGGGAAGTTTTAATCACAGGCATCTACACCAAAATACCCAAGACTGACTTCTCAGTTTCTCACAGACAGAAAACCTTCTACCAATTCGAACCTCGAGTAGCGTCAGCCCGCCGCAGTGATAAGTTTGACCACCAGGAAAAATTTGCTGCTCTGGCCAAGAATATAGAGTTTCACTTGATGAGCGAATATGTAAGTCCTGAAAGTGGACTTGAGAGAGAATGGACAGTCAATGCGGAAACGGAATCGCAGCGGGAAGGACCTACTATAACCTGGTTCAGCTTTGAATTGCTAGCTCCGCTTCTCGATGGACGCATATCGGTCGCTGAGAGAATGCTGTGCCATTTTCGAGTTGCTGTTACCCTTCTGCATGAATTCGCTGTAAGTACTTGATCCAGTATGATGATGCGTTCTGTATCGAGAGACGAAGTTACTAATACACATTTAGCATGCAATATGGAATGAAATAGTCAAGTACGACGAACAGGAAGGACCAGAAGACCCTTACTTTGGAGATGAACTATGGGCCGAGGTGTAAGATATCATTATGTCTTTGTTAGATATTTTCTAACTCCAAGGAGGGGATTCTCTATGGAAATGGCAGTAAGCATCTTGATATCACTGAAATCTATAGAAATTGGGAGTAATGGTGCTAGGTTTTTGGTGCATTGACTGCTGGGCATGAGTTCAATGACCCTTCCCGAGCACCGATACGAGGTTTACCAAACGCTGGCTTTTTTCAGTGAGTCCCCGTATCAGTTTCAATATCCTTCGATAACCGTATTTTCATTAGAGTACCTATATTTTTAAACGATATCGATTATCTCATCATACTTGAAAAAAACCCAATCCGAAAAGGGAAGCCGCCCCCCGGCTGGACTGAACCGGAGTTCTATCCTGTACCCTTGTTTTACTTTTACAAGCTTCATCAGCCACAATTTTGGGAGTACGCCATACGCAAGTATGCAAATCTATATATGTTTGAATAGATGATCTCCAACTGATGATGAGCTCGTAGATATGGAGTAAAGGTGCTCCACGTTGGCCCAAAAATTGTTGGCGTCAAAGATACAGGCTCTGCTAACACGGTTTCTCCGCTATCGGATGGCATCGAAGACGAGATGTCAAACATTGATATGCTCGAGGTTCGTACATCAGCAGCCGAGAGACTATTCGTTACGAATGAGAATGCACGTCGTATACGAAGCAAACAAATTCTTGAAGCTTGGAAGTAGCCTTCGCGCATTTCTCCGACTCTTCCCCCTTTCGCAATCCCAAATTTCCCAATAAATTACAATATCGTTACCAATCTTACCAGAGCAAGATTCAACCAGATACGAAGATTCCTGTTATTCAATCGTCGAATTCTAGCGTTTGATACTATGCATTTTCCAATTGGTGAGCATGTATTTCTCGCCCACATTCACAGACTTGATGGCCCGAACATCAAACACGATGAGCTTAGATCTGTTCTTGTGGAAATGGGAATGGCCCGGAGCATGTTCTCGTAAGATATTTCATCTTCCCGTTGTTCCTATTTCGCTCGAAGGAGTTTCTTACGTTACTAGGATAAAAATGCTCATGGAAGGCCCAATGCCTCAGCAAGCTCTAGTCACCAAACTCCGTGTCGGCTGGAGCGATGCTTCTATTCCTATAGCAATACCGCGACGAGGACATTCCAAACCAACACCAGATCTAATCAAATGGTTTGATAGATGTACAGATTATGTCATGGATAAAGACTAGCTGGATTATTTCAATGATGCGGATCAGTACGACTTTGATATTGACTGTGAGTTGCAGGATATGTCTTTCCTTCTGCCCATGATTTATGTCATTAGTACTCTCCTCCGTCGCTGATTCTTTCTGCAACTGCGAGGAGCAATCTAATATAGTACTGTAGAAGAAGCCAGAGCTTTTGCCAACATAAAATCTTCTAGTATTCCGAAGTTATACAATCAAAGCTGGCAAGGAGATCATGAAAGACGATGGTAACGGGAAGAAACCGCCATGCGCACTAACTAAAGAAGAATTTCGGGATTGTGTTTGTGAGTATGAAGAAAGAAAAGAGAAATGGGCGTAAGTAAATGCATCCTGCGTTAATGTTTTTAGATACTAACGCACGAAGGCTTGGTCCTCTAGGTATTATCAGAAAGCTAAAAGAGGGCTGGCGCATAGCTACAACTGTAACGAGCTAGAAAAGGAAGGCGACCACAACAAAGGCATGTCGAGAGGTTTATAATTCGAAAACTAAAAAGAGGAGGAGGTAGTAACCTCAAACTAGAAGGTACTTCAAACTACTCTGTTCATACTGTTTCAGGTCCAGAATTCGGCATGTTTCTTTTCTCTGCTTGCCGACCGCTTTTCCCTTGCTCGCTCCAAGGTGTGGATCTCTAGATACCACAATTATCGTCTATCTTTGAAGCGAGCGATCTCTATAGTTTTGTACTTGATTTGCACGAGAGGATAATGCGATAGGTATTGTGCCACCTGGTCTGGGCATTAGTGGTCCATCACATGATGCAGCCTCATCTCAACTAGTACCTAGACTGAGTCCTCTCATCATGTATTACTAGCAATATATAATATACTTGAAACTTCTAGTGAAGAAATCCGTGGACAAAGTTCTTCAGAATGGTGCCATTGAGTACTTCAAATTCAGGGAATCAAATGAAAGTGCGGTGTACTTGGCGGTTGAGGGTGCAAGATCACGGGATTTGTTGCCGTTAATACAAACGATTCACAATCTCCCCGCCCTTGGCAATATGATTTTTTGTGTCGCTAGTGCACCATTAGAGAATAAAACTCTTCGTATTACAATAGCACCGCTAAGGCCCAAATTGTTTTGACTTCGTGCCGGGCTCTATTTATCTCCGAATCGGGCAGATTGCTCGTTACTCAGTTATCACATTTCGAAATACATGGAATTGACGCGATATTGGGAATACATTCAAACGCCAATCACCGTTGAGAATGACTGCAAGATTTACAGATAATCCATTCAATCTCTTCTTCCCTCTCACCTGAGTTATCTCCAATTGTTTCGTACTCGCTAACCCTTCGCTTAAACCCTTTTCGCGCTGACCCGTTTCGTCATCCCAATCCGACTTCATGACATCTACAGCAGTCTCTACAACTGCGTATACTGTGGTCATATGCTGGTGTCGAAGTGCCATGAGAGGAGCTAGCTTCAACTCTCAACTTTTTCACTATGCCTATACACGTTGAGTTTAGCGTCTACAGCACCGCCCAGGTCTAGCAGTAGCATAGAGCTTAAATCGGTAGCATGATCTATCGCGCTCAAAGCGGAGTAAGCAAGACGAGACTTAGTAGCTTAGTATAACTAGAGCTAGTGTTGCTATTTCCTTTTATCCAATTCCTCCTTCTTCTCCGACAGTTTGCTTCAGGCGTGTGTGTCCCGGATTTCTTTTGTCGCGGTATTTCCACGCAGCAGTCTCATATTATATATTATCTAACAAATTGAGGATTTCTAGAATGAGTATTTCTAGTAATCTACGAGACGTCAAGATAATTAGAAAAAAGGTGAGGCGCCTTCGCTGGATAATATCACGTGACCATAAATGTCAGCCTTGCAAGACTGCTCACCGGCCGCCATTGCCTGTTCTACTCTGTTCCAAGAGAGCCAGAAACAGAAGCCAAACAACCCGGGAACAATGGCAGCAAATCCAACAGCCTCAGTTCCTGGTATGGTAGAAGCAAGACAGCAATCTCAATTGTTCCTAGTAAGCTCTCTTGCCCCAGGACACTTTTCTAGTAGAACAGATCATCGTTAAAGTCAGAACAGGCGTTGACCACATAGCATATAAGTCATGACCTCCGACCTCACAGCTAATCTCCTTTCGTCGTCATACGCACACAACTCATTCTTACACTCGTCAGTACAAAACATACTTCACAACACCAGACAAAATAACAAACACCAACACCAACACCACCAATCACGTCAAGCAACTCCGCAAGATGCCCATTCCAAGATTTGGAGATCTCCCCTTAGAGGTCCAGATCTTGATCTGGGAGCACGTGGCAAATCAAGAGGAGCGATCTTTAGCGATTAGGCGTGCGCAAACTCTGGGCATCAACCATGGGCCGGCCATGCCTTTCCCAAGACACCTGGTTGGAGTTGGCTACACGATCAACTGCACAATCTACTCGAAGCGCGTACCAGCGATCCTGCAAGTCTGTCAAAACTCGAGAGCAGTAGCCAAGCGATTCTACCAACTTCTCTTCGGAGGAGTTGACAAATCGACCCAAATGGTTCAACCCTGTCACAGACACTCTCGAGGTTCGACGACGTTTTTTGCAGAATTATCCTGAGCACCAAGAGTTACATCACGCAGGTGAGCTCTCCAAAGATCTAGCAAAGGTGCGTTCGTTGACACAATTTGAGAATCCCCGGATTCGCGATGCACCAAAGGTCGCTCGCTTCGCACCGTTCGACGACCTGGAGCAACTCCTTATCGCCGACTGGCACGAGAACCGTTCCAATCCTCGACGACTTATTCCGGCCATCAGTCAATTCTGGGACGTCACAATGAATCCGAAGCGAATTGCTGATGGTAAGCAACGAAACTGGCCACCGTCAGTAGACTTCGTTTCAGGGTACGTCTACTGGGACTTCGAGTGGCCATAGATTAACCACTAACCAAGACAAGACAGTATTGGTAGGAGAAGATATGGTGCGAATTAGATTGTCGTTGTCCAGTGAAAAGGACGAAGGTAGATTACGAGGTGCGTGTCGACCGCATCACCCCCTCCCCCCTAACCCCCAAGCCCAAACCCCACGTACATAACACTGAAAACGACGCCCACAGAGGTAGACCTAGTTAGGCAATAAAATATCTTTACCAAAAATTACTAATTCCCCAAATTGGATCATGTGAAATGTTGAATGTAAAAGCCGCCTAATCTAACGCGCATGCTGTTGCCCAATTCGCTGAGGAGAGACCTGCATCTTGTCAAAAGATTTCAGGCCTATCAAAGCACAAAGAAAGATAGATAATCTTATTTGGCACGGTTCTCAACCCTATTGTTCTCGATGTAAGAACAAAGCTTGACATGCCAACAAAGAAAGTATGCCAGGATTCCCTTTGGAATCCTAGACCTAAAGCTTTTTACTCCTCCTTTCAAGTTACACTAGAAGAGTAATTCGACCTCGCAGCCACCGTGAAATTCAAAAGAGCTAGAAGTCAAAGCACGTAACGATTCATAGATCTTTACTTGAAAGTCTAGGGAGTAGAAAGATCTCAGCTCAAGTCCTTTCATGAGATTGTGGAAAGTGATTTATTTGTGGGGAAAACGGCCTCCCTAATCATCCTCATCGTCATCTTCATCTTCATCTTCAGTATGGAAATGCACATCAGGATCGTAAGGATCGGCATCCGCTCCCAAAAGATACTTTCCATCCTCCCAATGCCTCGAGCTTTGAGATAACCATGACATCTGCCCACCTAACCAAGGCTCATCCGCATCTTTGCCTTCGAAATTTCCTTCCACCTCTACGGTAGTATTGCTGAGATTACCATAGTCCTCTTGATACATGCATTCCAACCTCGACATCCAGACAACTTTTTTCTCCTTATTGTCTGGATCCTGCTCATTGGGGCGGCGTCGACAGAATATGGCCTTTTCAGGAATATGCCCAGTGCTTCTATCTATATCAGCGATCCAAGCATTGATATCTAATGTATGGAGCCGAGGAAGCAATTTAAATATTTCAGGTGCAAGCTCCGGGATCGGGTCGAAATCTTCGTCTTCGTCGGCTGTGAGATTGTAGTTGTCCAGCTCGATAAACATTTCCTCGATTGACTTAGGCAGGCTTTTAGCAAAACCCCAGATTTCCTATATAGTGTGGGTGAGAACGGATTAATATATAATAGTTTGGTTTTAAGAAGCTGTCTTACAGGTGCGACCTCATCAAAATGTGGCCGGCCATCATGCTCATCCTTTTCATATAGAGGAGCTCCTATCTTTAAGACCCTGAGAGTGTTCCATCCAGAGAAGAGTTGCCCAATGGTAGGCGAAAAGGAACATCCGATATTCCACATCTCGAAGATCTCAATCCCATACGTCGGATTTGCAAGGGGACGTGTCGGATTTGACCAAACTGGAAGTGTGTGACTTTCCCATCGCTGTCCTCGACCCCCAATAAGTATTGACAGAGATTTCAATTTCGGTGCTGCTGAAACGACCTGTAGAACATACTCCATCATTTTTTGATCTAAGGCCTCGAAGCCAAAGGTCATTGCAATGGAAGTTAAGGTGTCATGGTGCCTCCGAATGAAATCTAACATCAATTCACGCCCCGTGCTATGGATTCTGCCTTGGTAGCGAAAGGCCTGTAACCCTGAGAGCGATGTATTTTGTCGGTGCTCAGTTGTTTCATGGGAAAAAGAAGGAGGGGCAGCATCAGAGCCACCTCTCCTACAATTCGAGATATCGAGCTCCACTACCTTCGGGAAAACAGTGCCCGCAATATCAAGGACATTAGCAACTGTGTTCCAGGAGTCGATAGTACCACCATCTCCGGCGTAATCAGTCGGAACTTCCCACCTCAGGGTCACGACCGGCGTGGGCTTGTTGCCCCATTGACGAGATTCAGCTCCAAGCCGAAGATTGAGTTCCGTGAGGTGAGAGTACGCCGTGATGTTGGCAATTATGTGGCGAGTGAGTCCACACTCCCTGAGAGTAGCCTTTGTCAGGAAAGGTATATTACGTGCTACTTGGTCGCCATTCTCTTGACCGAAAGCTAGATACTCATCTCTGTCGTTTATGTATCGGTCTGGAAAGCAGATACTTAAGGCTCGAATCTTTGCGCCGAGTATTGGGTTCCTGAATTAAAGTCAATCTGACAATCACATATAATCGGGAGCGTACGTACGAAGCAACAACTTTCAATAGTGCAGTCTCCTTTTTCATCTGTGGCTGCGATTTGTTGTCGTGCCATTCAGATTTGATGTTCAAATCAATGTTAGAATACAAGATAGATGTTGCAACTTCCCACAAATTACGAGAGACGAGACTGCAGCTCCATAAATCCTTGCGATTGTGGGCTCTGCACGATAGAATGTCATAGAGGATCTCTCTAGGCAGTATTTCTAGAGCCATTTTGTTGTAACTGTGCAAGACAATAGTAAAGAAGAGAAGGTTCAGCTCGAAATATACCTGGGCGTGACGAAAGTTGCAACGCTCTTGTATCCCTGCCGATATGGTTGATCATTCGATCATTGGCAGGGCCTGACGGACTGTGCCTCGCACCTTGGAAGGCAGCAGGCCGGCTGATGTAAGACTACATGCACTCGCAGGTATTGGCGTCTTGCTCAGGCATTAGCCGATTGGTCACTTAACATCCAGATACAAGATTTTGCTTGAAGAGAATTGAAAGAGAGGTTCCCCTATGACCAAGGCGCAGCTGCCTACAACGGGTCGGCGCCTTCCGTTTCATTGGGGGTCACTTGCTTCAAGCTAGGTCTCATCAGCAACAAGCAGAGCCTGGTGGAGTCGATGGCATCGTTGCAAAGCAGCGACTCAAGAAATCAGGTAGTTTAGGAGCTATGGAGCCTAGCCGTTCAAGACCGATTTAGGTCGGGACAGGAAATCGGTTAAGCCACATCAATTAGTTGGCCGCGAGCATGCCGCCACGGGTTGTATCTATTCCATCTCCAATTTATATTATATCCTCCATTGTGAGGGACCATAGGTGTATATGGATTACCCACCAGCAAGAAGCTAAAGAGTTTCCGAACCTCCTTTACGCACGTATTCTAGATGTCAAACTCCCCTTCTATCTAAATAGAACAACTAGGTCGGCCATTACTGCGGCTTTAATATTTTGCATCTATTTGCGAACTTCGGAGCGTCGCGTCTCAACCAAAATCCAGCTGCAGGAACCTCAAACCATTCTATTACCAAGATGTTGAGATCTACAGCCTCATGCCCGCCATACATTGATATCCAGAGACAAAAGGAGGCATAGTATGATCACGGGGGTCTTGGAAAATTGGGAGGAAGTAATCGTCCGAGATGAGGATATTAACGGTTGGGAGTTCACGGAGCCGTCAAGTTGGTTTTTCTGATTGCGAAGGAAGGTGTATCCGTCTCTAACATCCATTAGACATTAGTAATTTTCAGTACTTGAGGACGTAGATTTTCAAATGGAATCTTTTTACCTTCAACGTCATGCTTCCAGTTGTTCCATGCTTGACACCCTCCTCTGTGCCTTGAATGCGAGAATCAGTTCCGCACACATCAGTGCATCTCAGTCCGCTACCAAGACTTATTTCTTCGACGATCCAAAACCTGTGATCCCCATGCTGGCCATCATATCATCCTCGTCGTGCTCTCCCTCTATCCTAACATCCTCACCATACTCTTTCTTAATCTGCACCTCCTTCTCCTTTTCTGCTCTTTGCCTCTCTACCAACTCCTTCCTCTTCTTCCTCCTCTCCTCCCTATCCTTTTCCTCTTCCTCCTGTCTTATCTCCAACCTCTCCCCAAGAGTCTTAACATCTTCCTTCTTCTCCTCCTGCAATCTCTCCCAAATCCTCTCAATCCTCTCCCTTACATCCTCAGCAGTCGCCCTTTTAACTTCTCCCGTCTGCCCAATCGCCCTCAAATGCTGCATACTATTCTCATGCTCGACCCATTGCAAATTATCCTTGAACGTCAAATCACAATCCGCGCAATAGAATCCTGCTCCTCTACCCCTCTTTCCCGTCGCCGCGCCCGCAGGCATCAGCATCACCTTGCCTACATTCTGCGAGACGTCTAATCTGGACGCGCGAGCTTGTGTGAGGGTTTCTTCGCCGGTGAGGGGAGCGTAGTATTTTTTGCCCGCGAGCTTGGCTTCGTAGCGCGCTTTGGACTCTTCTTTTTCTTTGGCTTCGCGGTCTTTGGCTTTTTGGGCGTACTCTGCGCGGTCGAATTTCCGACGGAAATCGGTATCTGAGGCGGCGGTTTCGTATGCTCCTTTCTTGGCCGCCATGATTGCCGATGCTTTGGTGAAGTGTTGCTGAATGACTGGGAGATTCGAGGATCGGGGACGAAGAATGTTGTGGCGTGCCGTTGAATGTTTGAGATGAGGTCGACATTTTGGAGCTCTAACGGCAGATCTTCGGATGCGGGGCAATAAATATTTCTTCCCCCACTACGTGCACTTTCTTCCATTCCCATCCAACAATAACAGCACTCAAGATGCTGTACCTCGTGGGCCTTGGTCTCTCAGATGAGACGGATATTACAGTCAAAGGTCTTGATATCGTCCGCAAAGCTTCAAGAGTGTACCTTGAAGCATACACTAGCATTCTGCTCGTTGATAAATCCATCCTCGTACGTCACTCTTTTTACCATTGTCTTGACAAGAGCTGACGCTGATACACAGTAGGAAACATCCTATGGCCGTGAAGTGATAGTCGCCGACCGAGAAATGGTCGAGTCTGCTAGCGACGATATCCTCTACAATGCGCAAACAGAAGACGTAGCCTTCCTCGTCGTAGGCGACCCTTTCGGCGCAACGACACATACCGACCTTGTTCTGCGAGCTCGTTCCCTCAAGATCCCAATCCAAACGATACCGAATGCTAGTATTATGTCCGCGATTGGAGCTACGGGGTTACAACTTTACAATTTCGGGCAGACTGTGAGCATGGTCTTCTTCACCGAAACCTGGAAACCTGCTTCGTTCTATGACCGAATAAAAGAGAATAGAGACATAGGGTTGCATACGCTGATCTTACTTGATATCAAAGTCAAGGAGCAGAGTTTGGAGAATATGGCGAGAGGAAGGAAGATTTATGAGCCGCCTAGGTATATGACTGTTGGTCAATGTGCTCAGCAGATGTTGGAGATTGAGGAGATTAAGAAGGCTGAGGGCGCAGGAGGCGTGTACAGTGAGGAGAGTCTTGCAATAGGAGCAGCAAGAGTTGGAGGGAAGACCGAGAAGTTTATTAGTGGGACTTTGAAGCAGCTTTGTGTTGCGGACGAGGAATTGGGTGAACCGTTGCATAGTCTAGTTCTGCTGGGAAGGAGAACGCATGAGCTTGAGATTGATTATACGAGAGAGTTTGCCGTCGATAGAGAAGGATGGGATAAAATCTGGAAGAGAGACTACCAGGGAAAGCAATAATATCAAAATGCATTAATTCATTGAGGGTATCCCTGAGAGTGAGCTATGAGTGCTGTTGTGGTCCTCATTATCACAAGTTTTGTTTTCCCAACACCACGCTAAAAACAATGACAATAGTGCGCTTATTCACACTGTTCCGATGCCGCTTATTCTTCCTCTCGAATGTCTCTTCTTTTGTTGAACATCCCTCTTAGACCAGCACTTCGGGGTGTCCTTGTTTGTATCTCTTCTTCGCTCTCCTCTTCACTTATATTAGGTTCCATAGTGGAAAGAACTGTCCTTTCCTCGTCCCCACAAACAACCACAAACCACCCAATATCCGCCCCTTTCTGTAACGCATCCCTCAATTTCTCAAGCCATCCCAACCTCCTACTTCTCCTCCTCGCCTCCCTAGCACTGAGGCTAGGACTCAACAATCCCCCGCCATTCCAACCTGGTGTTCCGGGCGTTTTAGGAGTAGCCGGCATGCTAACGATTGCCTCTTCGGCTTTCTGGTCAGCTTCATACTTCAAAATCTCCTCATCCAACGAAACGCCAAGCCGAACTTCCACCATATAATCTCCGACATAAGCGTACGGTTGACTCGCCGTCTGCATATCCTCCGGGTCATACTGTTCCAACAATTTCACCACGCTCCACTCATTGAACTTCGGTTCTTTCTTCACCTCACTCGCAGATGTCTGCGTGCTCGGTGGAGCCCGGCTTTCCGAAGATGACGTGCTTCCTTTGTGTTCGTTCAAGGTTTTGGTCCCAAGATTCGGGGGTCTGTTCTTCCTTCCTAAGCTCCGAAGACTGCTCATAGATCCTTTGTTTATCTTTGTGAGGGTTCGCGGCCCATTATTCTCCTTCTTAGGTTCTGGCGCCACTCTCTCGGGTGGTGGTGGAGGAGGGGGAGGTGGGTATGAAGCAGGCGGCGGATTGCTCGGAGGGAGGAAGTCGTACATCGAGTAGAAGTAATTAAGCATCGAAATCGACGTTGCAGGCGCCATGATCCATTCTGGTGCCGCGTCTTCAATATCCTGAAGAATTGTCAACCGTACAATAGAGTCTCTTCGCCAGCGGAATCCATGGACAAGGTAGGTAGGCATTTTGCTCGAAGTTCGTTCGGAGCTTGTAAATGACTTATGGGATTCTGTAGTTTGCGGGATGGTAAGAGTATATATAGGCCGTTATTGTCGCACGAAAACGCGTTATGCGCGTGTCGTTTATCCTGCTGATATCTGATGATGTCGAGTAAGGCTTGAATTCAGCCTTTCGACTAGTCCCCGTCCGATCATACCCTTGAACTTTATGCACGTCAAGATGCCGAGGCCCTGGTTTGCTGGCCGGGGTGCATGGAGCGCATCACATTATAGATTGGGGAACTTCATTCGAGGGCGTTGCTGTGATATTGATGGCATTTATATTATTTGGGCGGGGGGCTGCAGCTAAACCATCCACTATAAACCACCGGCTTCTAACACGAATTCGGCATGGCGGCCGCTGTCATTACTTCGTATTCTAAAGTCCACTGTTTCTCCTGCCTGGAACCTGACCAACAAGATGTTTGCTTGACGTAAATTCCACCCCCTGAATGGATGGTTTATCGAGAAGAATTGTCAGTAGATGAGAAGACGTAAGATGAGAGCTACGAAGGCTACTCCTAGCGGTCTATTGACGAATTATACAGTGTACTTACTAATCTATTAAACACTTCATAAGAAACAGTGTGTCTTCCCAGAGCATATCGAAGCTTTTGAGCTCTTACTGCTCTGGCTTCACAAAAGGCATGTCCCTCGGCTTTCCAAACAGCGTACACGGGCTAAACTTCCAAGTCCCCCTATACTTCCACATGAAAAGCATACACAAGTACGGGACAAACCACGGAAAAGGTGGCCAGTTTTTATGTCTTCCATCCTCAAACGTACGATCAATTCCCCCAAATGCCAGCGGTATGACTCTGCTCTTCACATCGTATCAGCGTATGCACCTCAAAGACCTGAAATTAAAAACGTACCATATCCGTCACCTCGGCCCGCATTCTCACCTCCAAATCCGCCCAAGCCTTCTCAAGGTTCTTCCCTCCATATTTCTCCAATGCCAACAAGCTATCAATTTCCTCACGCAGGTGCAGCGTCAAGGCTTCACCAAAGCCGTCAATAATCTGTAGCAACTTCTTCGCATCCCATTCCTCAGCTTTCAGGCCAGTGAGAAACTGCCCGAACTCGGCCAACCCATCATGAAAAGCTTCATGTTGCTTAACATTGCCATCCATAATACCCTTCTCTCCACTAAACTCCTCGATGGAAGGGAAGAAAATCTTCTCTTCGAAATCATGATGATGATGAATCGTCTCATGCCACGTTTGACAGAAAATGATGAAGTTCGAGATGTCTTTCGAAGAGGTGACGTTTGGTGCTTGGAGATAGATGGCGTTGAGGTTTCGGAGGATGCTGTTGTGTGCTAAGCACATTTCGGTTGCGATTTTGATTGTGCCGAAGGAAAGCTGAGGAGAATTTAGTGATTGTTGGGTTCTGGTGGGATTGCGACTTACGCCTGAGATGGTGGAACCGCTTGGGGTTGAAATTAGAGCGAAAGGCTGGTCAGCCCACACTTGTTTGGCCATGATGAGTTTGGAAATACGATATGAACAGATACGTAGAAGTAAAAATGCAAATAATTGAACTGCGGGGGTTTGAGAGGTTAGGAAAGAAACAGCTCCAGAAAGAGGGATTTATAGATTCTCTAACAAAATAGTCCCAAATGCTACGCTGACAACAAAAACATTCGACCAACGGAGCTGAAACCCTCATTGTCATCCTTACCTCCAACCACAATAGCAGTCTTATATTAAGAGGATGAAATAGTGCCTAACAGTGAGAACGGGTTCGCGTTGAACGTCTCTACTTGTTTGATAGGGGAAATGTTGCCCGATTGGTTGCTATGCTACGAGAGCCTGAACGCGATTGGACCTGGTCACGTAAGCAGCCACGGCGGCCGATACTGTAGGGACGGGATAGAGGCCCCTAGCAAGTGATTGGATAGTTATGATTGGATCTATGAATAGGTAGAATTGCGCAAATGTGATTTGATTCTTACGTGTCATCATGAAATGCATAGCCATATTTAAATGCGACGTTCGAGGTATCGCTTGAGGATATAAATCAGGCAAAACTTGGAAGAAAATACCATACTCCAGAACACCTTGCTTCATATCACAACCATGAGAACTAAAAGACGCACAGATATCTAACAAAAGTATGGGAAACATAACTCAAAGAGTGGCTGATGTCCTCTTGATATCTCGCCGGGCCCTCTTTGGGGATGGTGGAACAACTTCTCCTTCAGCAATGCGTGGTTGCGAGCTCCTTCACGTATTCTCTCAACTTGTTTGCGTCTTCTAAGATGACGGGTATCATTTCCTTGAATATCTCAATATTCTCTCCCTGCTCCATGTTTTTCTTCTCTAGGGATCGAAACTTCTTCGAAGATTGCTCTTCCAGTAACTTAATCCGGTGCAACAGCTGTTGCTCCATCGACTTCGTCCGCTTCTGGGCCTCGGTTGTGAGCTTCTTGATGCAGCGTTCTGTCTGCTCAAAATGCGCTTCCATCTGGTCTGTAATCGTTTTCCGGAAGTTAAGATCACTGTCCCGTTGACGCTGCAACTCCTCCGTGTGCAATTGACCTTGCGATTCAAGGTCGTGAATAAATTCGTCTTGCTTTTTGTTCACTTCTTCTAGCTCCTTGATTTGAAGTGTAAGCTGCTGAGACTGCGACCGAAGGTCTTGGACATCCTGGGCATGTGCATTGGCCTGTAACTGAAATTTGGCGATCTCTTCATCCTGACCTTTGTTCTGATCCACAAGCTGTTGGATTTCCACTGTAAGTTGCTCCAACTTAGTCTTTGTCGCAAGTTCTGATTCGCTGAAACGCTCTTTCATACTGTCGCACTCATCCAAGGTCCGCTGATTCGACCTTGCCACTCTTGTGTTCATCTCACTGAGCTTCACGTCACATCTGTCCTCAAGTATGACGATCCCCTTTCTCATGTCTTTCAACTGTTCATCGCTCCTTGTTTCAGATGAGTCAAGCCGTTCGTCGATTTCGCTGACTTGGGTTTCCAATCTCTCTTCCGTAGATTTGAGGCCATCTAAAAATAGATTGAATTTCTCCTCTATGTCCCTATTATGTCTCTCGGACGTCTCGAGCACTTTGTCAAATTGCTCACGTTGCTCGACATGCTTCTTGTCAACAGCAACGAGTCGTGATTCGACCATGGTCAATCTGATGGACTTCTTGTGAGACTCATCCTCAACAGCAGTCAGATACTGATTTCGTAGATCTGCCAGACTTCGCTCACTCTTGTGAGCAAATACCATTAATGGAGCTTGTTGGTAGTTGAAATCGATATCAACAAACTTCTTCTGAGGGAGAAACTCATGGGAGGTCAATCTATGGCCTGGTCTGTTTTCCACAATCATTCGATGAGATTTCGACCTCAGATGAGTTTCGAAGTTGTTGACACCCTTCGCAGGCTTAAAATCTCGCTCACAGTCCAAGCATCTGATCATGCCGTTATTCGCTTTAAACGTATCATCCGGGTATTTCGAGCGTAGCCCTTCGAGACCTTGAATTAGCCATGCAGGAGAGGTGTCTTTCTTCTCTTGCTTGAACAAATTATGTTCTAAGATTTGTTCCGCTTGGAAGTACCTCGTGTCATTAGGCTTCATTGGCGAAAAGAATTGAGTTGGGGCTGAACGCCGGCGAGAACCTGAAAGTGGGCTGGTTGGCTGTCGAGGTCTTCGCCGTGGGGTGGAGTTCGGATGCCGGACAGGGCTGATTGAATTCCAACTACTTGAATCGCTCGCAGCAATCTCTAACCTACGTCTCTTCCTACTAGGGGTACTAATATCTTCTTCTGCTGGAGCTGGAACGAAGGGTCTTGCTCCTCGAGTCATTTCAGCATACCCCGCAGCGTGTCCTAGAAGACTGTCAGAATCGCTCGGAAAAGCTATCAATGGATATACATACGATCTGCTCCAGTCTGGTCAATTGGCGCATCTTCTTCGAGCAAGCTGGTTTCTGCTTCTTCCGCATCCTTGTCCCTCTGCTCTACGACAATTGTACTCCCGATCTCGTTATTATTGGCCAATTGATCATCTTGAGCCAGTTTAAACACTGTCTCCGGCCCCAGTCCTTCATGTTTCAGTCTCCCTTCTTTCACCATACGCTTCATGGATACTATTATGTCGGACTTTGCTCTCCTCCACGATTCATCGTCCCGCAGATCTGCTTCATCGCAGAACTGGGCTCGACAGAGCTTCATCAAAGTCTGACCTCTAACTCCATCGTGCCCGTTTATTCTTTGCTCGCGGATATGTTGTGTAATAAATTCGGGTATGCCAGGGAATCGCTCGTAAGAGATATCGAGTAATTGAGACATTGCTGCTGATTGGGGTCGTTGGAGAAAGTGTTAACGCGGGGAGACGCGACAATGTCAACAATCACTAAGAGGTCCGTGCACCCGCGAAATGTCGATTTGCTTCCTGGTCTTCCTGCTTATCATATCTTCTCTTCATTTTATCTTTAATGCGATTTCCAACGCTCCTAGTCATGTTCACATGCCTATACTTTTCTGACTAGATGAGTGCTTTTAACCTCAACCAACTGGACTGTTATGGCCTCGTCAAATGTCTCAATCTGTCTTGCTTGGGGAAATCACTATGACGCTGAACAATTATCTTTTCTGTCTGGGCAGCAGTCCACCAAGTCATTGCATCAACTTCTTGTCTTTGGACAACATGCGACACCCGGCTCAATGATACGAATAATATTGAATCATGATTTTCAAGTCACTCAATCGCAAATAACAGGGCTGGCGACTTGTCCTAATGAGATTCTATTCTCCAATCATGATTAGAGAACGATCTGCCACTATTGTCGGTTTACCAGCCAGAATCTTCTACACAATCCAGAGAGAGTGTTTATGTTGTATGTCTATGTGCACTATTGGAGATATGATGCTGCCCTCTCTCACTGGGGCACATGGGATATGCAACAAAATAAACCCCCGCCATTTCGTACACAACGCCAATAATTGTTATTCACTTTTCTATGTTACATAGATAGGTTGTCGTGGACCTCCTTTACCTATAAAGGCACAAAGCGACTAGCGTCGTTAAGAATGCCAATCGTTCGAAGCCAACCATCGACATTGCACCATTGGTAGTCACAGTCTGTGTCGGGACTGGGCGCGAAGTTGAAGTCGAAGTGGCGTTGGTGGTTGTCGAAGGCTTCAAAGGAGCAATTCCAATTGTGCCATCTGCCAAGGAAAAATCGAAATACCGACCTTGGAAAAAAGCTTTGGATTTTCAATCAGTATCATAGCCAACTCAGATATCACGACCACTCACGTTGTCCAACAACCCAAAGTCCTGGAAAGGCCGCAGTATCTTGCCCGCTAATAACCGCAGTACAATTATTGTCCCCATTGTCCACCGCAGCCCATACGCTTGTCGGGATATCGAAGAGCTTGCCGTTCTTACTAATTGTGCCAGTCGCCGTCGATGCATTGCTTTGAGATGGAAAGGAGAAGCCGACAGTAGGAGGACTGTCGCATGGGAAATAGCCAACAAGTTGTTGTCCAGACGAGCTGTTCTGTAGAACACCTTGAATTCCAGTCGCCTCGAAAATGCTACTCACTGCCTCGATGGGTCTACTGCAATTAGTCATTGAACACCATATATTGTCGGAGAACGGCTTACCCGACGATTGTAGCAGTCCCACTATCTAGCTCGACCGTCAAATCCTGGGCCACAATTGTGCCATTGACGGCAAGATCCATCAGGGTAGCCCATCCTGTGATGTAGATGGGTGCCACAGTAAGATTGCCGGTATACATTTCCGTGTCCAGCTCTCCCATGATCAGGGATCCCGTATTCTCATCCTCAAGAGCCAGACCGAAGCGGCAGTCAGAGACCTTGCCTTGGGTGCAGAGGGATTGCATGAAGGAGGTCGAGTTATCGGGAAACTGCCAGAACAATGGGCCTGAAAAGCCAACGATACCATCGTTTGGGATGACTGCGGGACCAGTCGCTGATCCGATCATTTGCGTGGCAGTTAAGCTACCCAAGCTTACTTCGTCAAAGTACAGAGAACCAACAACCTAGGCATGGTAAGTTCATGAATATAGAAGAGATCGAGAAGTATACTGTTCCATTTCCAGTGCCATCACCCGACGTGGTGCCATACGAATTGCTGAAGGTTGTATTGAGAGCTTTCGATGACTGCGACGACTTGTACTTGCCAGGATTGACAATGACATCTCCAGAACCAGTGTCGATTAGCATGCTCAAGTTGGTGGAAGCGCCGACTACAAAGTCACCAAACCAAAATCCACCAGAACTGGATATGCCTCCCACGGCAGATCCATCTCGACGATCGAGATGTTTTCTTGAAAGTGGTACTCGACTTGCTGAAGCGGTAGACGAGCAAACAGCCCATGCTGTGAGAGCGATTGGAAGAGATGATAAAAAATGCATCTTGATCGATGGAAAAAAGATGAGAATGGAGTGATGGTTTGATAATGTCCGGCTCCCCTTTTTAAATTCTTTTTTATCTCAACTTGAGAGTAAGGACGAAAGCCTCTTCTCATCCTCCAAGTATGAGCCTTGCATGCTCTCACACGAGGCTGGACTTTGACGATTCTCCTCATTGGTCGATTCGTTTGTGTGTAATTTGGATCAGGGTCAATGTGTTCATGACCCCTTCCTTCGCAAACCCCTACTACCAGGAATTTGAACGAGTACTGAAGAAAGATCTCAACTGGGCATGATCCTCTCGTCTGATCTCTCGGGCCTCGATTGGCCACATCGCCTATTAGTCATTTGGCCCCAGTCCGCCAGCTAAATTTGACTGCGGCGCAGCATCGGAATTCCTCATCTTCTCCCTGCACACGATGAGGCTGAAGCTGTCAAAGCTTTTTGTTGGAAGTTGCTCGGGTAGCATACGAACGAAGCTTTGCCTCACTGGTGAAGATGGCTTCACCGATGGTGCTCTTTCATGTGTGCTAGGATATTCTACTAACAGTGCGGTTAGAAGTTTGATTTCGGCATCCTCCAGCCACAATTCAAAACGCCCTTCGCAGCACTTGTACGAATTGTGGCAGAGAGTTCTCCAAGCTCAAAGTCCTGTGTCTGAGATCTCAAAACTATCCTTGCCAACATACCACACCTCTAGGCGCTGCACCATCATATCTCCTCCACCCTAGGTTGCACTTTGAACCTATGGCAATGGAACTTGGACGAGGAGGTAAAATTCGAGTGACGACAGGCTGTATTACCTGCAGGTACAGTTCTGGAAATATCCAATGAACAAACCAAAAACTCACCAATTCTAGGATCCGACGAATCAAGTGCGATGAAACAAAGCCCAGTTGTCTTCGTTGCACTAAGACGGGAAGGAAATGTGACGGCTACTCAAACACCTCGCTCTCAAGGTCCCGAAGCGTGTCTCCAAACAAGTCTTCAGTCTCCTCCACCCGTTCATCACCTGATCCGACTCAGAAAATCAGATTACCGGCCTTTGATGACGCCCAGCAACTCCAAACGTTCGAATTCTTCATTAAATGCACGTGCTCCACATCACCGGTTTACTATGGATCTGACTTCTGGCCCAATCGTCTGCTTCAATTGAGTCTTTCCGAGCCGGCAATCAGGTATGCACTTTGCTCACTCGGTTCCTTGCATCGAAGTGTGAAGACAGCTACAGCCAACGGCAGTCGCGCCATCAACGACGAATTTCAGACCTTTTCCTTGCACCAATACACTAACGCCATAAGCCACACTCAAGTCCTACTAGCTGAGAGCTCGACAGGCTCAGAAGATGTTATCATTAAAGGCCTGGTGGCATGCATCTTGTTCGTCTGCTACGAAAACCTGCTCGCAAATTATACTGTAGCTCAAATGCATTTGCAGAACGGGCTCAAAATTCTAGCTAGATACGCTCCAATAATCGAAGAAGGATCAGCCTTGTGCGTTTCGATCCCACAAGACATTGTCGATGTTCTCAGTCGCCTCGACCTTCAAGCAATGTCATTCGCCGAAGCTCGGGCACCTTACCCGTACCACTCATGGCCCGACAGCTTGAAGTTCCCCACATACCCCTTATCCCTGACATCTGTTAGCGACGCATTATCTTATTTGATCAAACTTGCTCGTTGGGTGTTCGTCCTAGCCTCTTTCTCAGAACCGAATCTCATTCCACAGACCGACCTCGACAAGACTTCTGCAGTTCTACTAGCATGGAACGTCGACTTTCAGCGGATTGTAGAATCACTCCACCCATTGCCTCTTCAGCATTGCAAGAAGACGATCCTTGTGCTCAAAATGTACCACACAACTCTAAGTATCTTGATCGGCACAAGAGTATTCGGCTTTGAAATGCTAAACGATGAGCATACACCACAGTACTCACACATCGTCGACCTAGGCGTGCAACTCGTTGCCCTCGAAAAAGAATCTCTAGACCAACAGTTTTTTTCCTTCGAAATGGGTATCATATTTCCCCTCTTCTTCACCAGCTCCAAGTGTCGTGATCCGACTATCAGACGACGAGCCGTCGATCTGCTTGCAAGCATGAATCATCAAGAAGGATCATGGGAAGGTGTTGCTGCTGCGAGAGTTTCTGCTTTCGTGATGAGCATTGAAGAAGAAGGGTTGAATCCCTGTGTTAGTGCACATCAGATCGTGGATAGTAGGAGGGTCCACCAGGTGCAGCCTTTCATTGATCCGAAAGAGAGGAGGATTGATTTGACATGTATGTTATGTAGGGATTGGGCGAAGGGGGATTGGTATATGAGAAAAGGTACCGTGTTCTATTAAAATGTCATGAAAAAGTCTGGCTAAAGTGTTTCACATTTCTCTTCTACGATCTCTGTTTGAGTTTCCTACATTAAAGTCAATTCTATGCAGTTCACATCGATCTCGTCACAGGTATGACGAGCAATTCATTTCTCCCCAGCGACCAGCTCTACCAATAGTCTGTGGTTCTCGTCGTAAGTTACTTCGCTGGCGCATCCAAAAAGCGATTGATGTCATCTGCAAATTCCTCCGCAAACTGATAAAGAAACCCATGGCCAGAGTCCGGGAATATCTTCAAAGTAGCATTCGGCATCTTCTGCTGCATCACAAAACTGTTCACCGTAGGAATCATCCTATCATCTTTCCCCTGCCCAATCAACACCGGAATATGAATATCTCCCAAACGATCATAGCTAGCTTCAGCCCTCAATTCCGGATCAACGAACTTCCCAAACGCGTTCAACATATTCGTCAACCCCGCCCCACCATCAGCATAACCAGTCGAAACCAACTCACTCCGCTCCTCCCCACTCGTCGACTTATTCCGCTCATGAATGCGTCCCCACCAAGCTCGTGCTGCTGCACGACTCGACTCCGTCGGCCCAAAAAACAACCACTCGAAATTCTCAACCGCCACCTGCGCCGCCGCAGCATTCGTCTTCACGCCCTCATTCCTCTCCTCACTATTCTCCAGCACACCCTCACCAGAGCTAGTGCCCGAGCCGGCAATAATAAGATGATGTACGAGACCGGCTGGACCATTCAAATGCACAAGAGGAGCGTAATATCCTCCCATACTGAATCCGAGAATATCGACCTTCTTGATGTCGAGCGCGGAGAGGAAATCGAGGACGTGAGCGGCCATCTTGGGGAACGTGTCGTCGACGGATCCGGAGCTTTGGCCGACGCCGGCGTTGTCTAGGAGGATTACGGGGCGCTGAGCTGCGACGGTGTTGATGAGAAGAGGGTCCCAGAAATCCATCGTCCCGCGGAAGTGGACGAGGAACAAAAGGGGGATTTTGTTCGTGGTGGCATTTCCAAATCGGCGGTAGGCGAATTTGATGTCTTTGACAGTGACGAATTGGGTCTTGGCTGTTTGGTGGGTCGTCATGGTTGTTGAAGGTGTTTTGTTGAAGCTAGATGATGGTTGAAATTGTTCTTTTTACAGTGGCCTTTTCTTTCCTCGAAGACCTTTCTCCCAACTTTAAATGATCCAGACGTTCTTTTCTTTCCTGTCATCCTCTAGACCGTAGTTCGGGCAGATTACTGATCCACGGGAGTATTATCGAACAAATTGGTGATATAAATGAGGGGTCGAAGACTTGATTACTTACCGTCAGACCAGCTTGCCACAAAGGTACGATAATTGCTTCAACGCATATAATGTTGGCCGTCAATATACTGCTCTGAAGTTCTTTTGCCATGCATTGTAATCCGGCTTTGCCTGTCTATTCGATGAGCTAACCGATAGTTCGGTAATTGATATTCAAAGTATTTGTGTTTCTCTTATCTGGAATGATAAATGTTAGGCAGAGCACTCGGCGTTGCTTGTACTTGACAAGGTGCTGCAGTGTCAGACTGGTCGGACGGTGAGATTGCCAAATGGTGAGATGCGGGGAACTATGTGATAGGAACAATGGGCTGGTCGGAAACATGGCTTGGCCAAGTCTCTTCGCGGACCGAGCTGGCCATCTTCTCGGCAGGCCTGCTCCAGCCTTTTATTGACCGCATGTTCGGCTAGGGTATTGGTTGTATTCTGAGTCTATGAGGCTTCCGATGAGGATTTTTTTTCGAGTTTCCCTTTTCGAGTAGGTTTGTACGCACGAAAGGCAGGGGAGGCTCGCGATTGATAGCGTAAGTTTGAGGAGGTTCTAAAGCACTAGCAACGACTGTATCAAAAGACATTCTGGGTAGATTCATCAGTCGAGCATGGTACATATTTGGGCTATGCCAAGGGAAAATATAGGACAGGCTAAAGAAGAGACACATGGTCAACTCTCACCTACCTCCTAGCAACGTAGCTTCCTACTTGGGAAAACGTTGCAGTAATCTGACACCCCGACAAAACACAGCAGATTCAATATAAAGACAGTAACAATCAATTCATCCCCTCAGGAAGCTAACTACACACTCAACCCAATTTCCTATTTTCATCCCACATCCCACTCCAAGACTTTCCACAAAATATATTCGCACCAAGAAGCGAAAGTCGAACAAAGAATGTTCATTCATACGCACATATATCAACATCGACACCATAATATCGTGATGAGATTTCTTCCTCAAACTCAAAATCCCACGCTGGCAAATCCACCACCCTTTCCGGCGCTCGAATCCTTCCGAAACATCCGCCCAATCGAACCAAACCATCCAAGGAATTTTGCCTCTCTGGAAAAGTCCCAATCCGAATGGGAATCGGGGCAAAGAATATAGGTATCCACATCCAAACTTTTCACGCTTCCTCCTTTGAAATGATATAGAGTAGCAAACAGACGAACAAACAATAAGTAAGCGAGTAAGGGTATAAAATCGAGTCAAGATGAAGATATGGTAGGTAGGGTATAACTAATCGATCTCAGAACATAGACAGATAGGCGATAAATCCAGCCCGTGCGCACAGCAGGATATATATGTGAGGTAACGATATAGAATTCCATGAATCGAAGAGCTCAGTCGATGGAGATATACTGTCGACGGAGAGATAGAGATAGACATTACGTTAATCCAGACGTATTAGAATGTATTAGTATGTAATCGATCAAAAGGCGACGATGAGCTAAGCAGTCGTTCGCGGAGGTGGTGAAACGTAGATATAGACAAGACATAGTGAATATATGTGGCTCGATGGGACTATGCCCACTGTGAATAGTGTCGATGTCGTCAGTACCGGCTTAAAGCAGGAATCCAGCAACGGCAAGCATGACGACAAAGCCGAGGAGGCTCTCGGGAGCAAAGTTCTCCGAGGCACCGGATTGTTTTGTGGTGGTTGGTACGCCTGTGGCGGTTGGGTTGGCGATTAGAGACCCGGTACCGGTCACGAGTGAACCATTAACCGCACTGGTACTGTTTCCTTCAAAGAAGACGTGTGGGGAGTTGGCTGCAGTAGCTGTCGAAGTGATGTTGACTGAGCTTGAGGAAAGGAGTGAGATCGTGCTAGACCAGGCGGTGGAGGTCGAGGAAGAAAGGACAGTGGAGCTTCCTGCTTGAGAAGTGGTCGTCGCCGACGAACTGGATGATGACGACGATGATGGTTTCGGCGTGGGGGTGGGAGTAGGACTTGCTGACGGGCTTGGTGTAGGGCTTGGCGCAGCCTTGCTAGATGAACCCTGGCTGGACGATCCAGAGCTTGAGGATGCAGAAAAACCGCTCGATCCACCGACGTCGAACGTGACGATATTGGCTGTTTGACCCTGGGGAACAGTAACAACGCAGAAATTTGCACCGCCAGCTCCTGTGGCTTGATCAGAACTGGTGACAGTACCCACGCCGTTAGATGGATCAATCGAGCATGGCAGGCCATTGCAGCCGCTGCCGGAGCACTCAATCTTCACACCGAAGGTTGGTGGAGTATTGGAAAGCGAACAACCAGTAAAGATAGGGTTCCAGCCAATTTTGACGAATGTGTTGCCGGAGTTATCTTTGTTGGCCCCCGCGACATAAGGCGCCCAATTGCCAATAGGCTTTGTGCCATCACTCCAGACACAAGCATCAGATGTGTCGACTCCCGGAGGATTGATGTAGTAGCTTGATACATGTTAGCTGGGTAAGAGAAGAAATAGATCGGACTTACTGAGCTGCAGTACTGCACCAGTAGCTTGGATCAGGTACAGCCAGATGTGCTGAGCTATCTACTTGCGTAGGGATCAACATAGCTTCATTGCCTGGGAGGACCGTTTGGCAGTAAGAAACTGTGCTGCCGCAGTTGTTGACTGCAACAACTGGCCCACTGGCAGAAACACAATAATCCTTACTTGGAAATGGTTTGGTGACTTGGCCATTCGAATCGCAATACAAACCTCCGGCCTAGCTTGTCAGTATATTTCCTCCATGGCAGATGTCTATACGTACCATCGACTCCGGATATGTATACGACGTTGCAGATGGACTCCATTGCGCCATGACCTGCCCTGGCGGACAAGCATACGGACAATAAGATCCAGCAGTACAAGACTGATCAGGGCTCATCGCCCATCCAGCATTGGATGAGCCCGGTGTAACTGGGACGAGTCCAGCATTTGAAGGGAAGCTGCATGTCCCGCGCTTCTTCAGATCATCCGCCCTTGGGCCTTCAATGCCTTCCACTCGTGGCGAACTATGTGCTCTCCTGTGATTATGTCTCCTCTCTAGTGATCCTAAATGCGACAAGTGTCGACTGGGTTTCGCATCGCAAGGCGAAGGCGTTGAAAGAAGAAGAATCGCCGTTCCAATCGCGGCCTGAATTTCCAAAAGCTTCATCGTGGTATCATAAAAGGGATCTGCAAAGCCAGATCCAGCTGATCAAAAAGTTTCTTGTTGAATGGACTTCGTACTCCGGAACGTGGTTGAGGATCGAAGTGTGCGCGCGTGCGGTCTCGAGCGGTTTTTGGCTTAAAGTGGTTTGGTTGATACGATATGTCTCCTCCAGCTTGTCCTATACATATTCTTCAAAAGAGTGACTTGCGGTGAGCAACGTGGGGTAGGGTAACGAGCGTGTTGGCAGTTGAAGCAGCCAGAGGCAGAGCGAGCGTGAGGTGAAAAACAAAGACGCACAAGAAGTTAGAGGTGAAGATTCTGGTTCAGGCTGGGGAGAGAGACCTCACGATGTGGCCGACCCAGAAAGGATCGGCCTCACGCCTCCGGCCTCAAAGTGCTCTCCACCCAATGACCGTCGCCATCTCTCCGGCCCCAGGACTGCAAGCTGCAGGTTCTCCGTGGGCATCTAACCCAAATTGCACGACCAACCATGGGCGACGGCGAGAAGGGTCAGAGCAGAGGCAAAGAGTTGGGAAATTACTCACAATCTCCAGCCATGCCGCCAATCAGTGCAATCACACCCCAAGCGACCAGGGGCGCTTTTTGCGTTGGCTGGGCCCAATCAGCCGTGTTGAAGCGTCGCCTAACGGCCCAGCGGCGTCTAAGCACTCTCGCCGTACCTGACGCTTATGCAGAAGAGGCAGTACCCTCATTACCCCAGGGTGACATTTGCCCAATGAGAGCACCGGACTAGCCATTCAGGGGGAGAGCCTGGGGGGGCTTCCCCTGATTTCGCGGAACAAGTTTTCGTCTGCAGGGCCCCAACTCCAGGCGAGCGATGTGCCAATGAACAGTGTCTCATGTGACTGGCAGCAACGCGATGTAGATGAGCCTCCCAAGGCTGGCCGAGTCCGGACCAGTAGGATCCAGGAGGCCAAATCTACTTGTGACGGCACTGACGAGCGCAACGGCTTGTCCTTCCAAATCTTAATGTCGACGGAAGCGTGATTCGCTGCTTCGTCCGTTCTTCCCATTATCCAAAGGACTCGCGATGATCATGAACACTGAGCTGTCGTCATTCATCTGAGCCCGGAATTGCCGTCTGATCCTCGTGAGCCTGGGGGGTGAGTTTTGTTGTTGTTGATGGTAGGGGACGGTTGTAATACAAGAGCGTTGATATCGCAACTTCCTTCCATCCTTTCGCAATCGAAGGGGCTTGGCTGTTTGTGGAGGTGGCTGGTGCGGGAATCGAGATTGCCTTCATTTGGTGCCCACTGGCGCTCAATCCCGAGGGGGAAGGTGAGAAGGCTCGAGCTTGAAGGCAGTTGAAATGCTGCAGCCTGCAAGACATCGCAGCTGTGCAAGGAACACATGCTTTCTTACCCGTCCTAAGGCATTCACAGTCAGAAGGGTCTGGCACGTATCCAAACACTCCCACTAGAGCGACTGGTACCACCAACAATCTCCATTCCCAAGCTTAGACTATACCGCAGATGCTTGGCCCTGTGAGGCCAGAAGATGTCTTGCAGCCGCGCTGCGAGATCCTGTCGGTGAGCAACGATCATGTAGCAGGTGCATAGAGGGGACGAAGAACCAGCTCCATCGTAGCCGCATCTTCGAAAAAAGAAAGGTATATCTTCGCGACCCGCATAGAACAGATACTGAGATACTGCACTGCACACCTTGCAGATCGGCATGTCTTCGGGCTGTATAAGAAAATACAAACCGGCTGAAGCTGTGAGAAGTTGGGGAAGGGCTTCCTTAACCGCGAGCTTATTCCTATCACTGCAGTCGCGTGATGGGTTAAATCGCGAACTGGTGAGCCTGGAGATTTGACAGATGTACACGGAGAAAGAGGATCTCGATGGACTGCCGCATGGCACAAGATGTTGTAGATGCGTGTGCAATTGTTCCTGTGGTCCTGGTCGAGAGAGTCCTCTGTTGACGATTTGAATGTTGGCCGAAGAGATGGAGACTTTGTGCCTTAGGCAACAAAGTTGACCACCATACCTTGCCCCTAACTCTCCAGTGACATGATCGACTTCCAGCTTCTGACAATGGCAACACACGCTCTGCAGAGGCCTCCCTCCTCGTTCAGGAGGATTTCTGCTACCATCCACGTAACTGGGCTTCTATTCTTTGCGGCAGAATTTTCGTGGCTCCCCAACATTACAAACCCTCTCCATGATGGATTCGGCGGCTCTTACAAGTTCCTAACCATCATTGCGCTCACACTATCCGCAATGACATTTGGAGTCGGTCTCCTTGCAGACATTTCTCTCAACCAACAGCTTTTTACCTTGAAAAACATACTCTCAGTAGGTGCCACACCTCTGGAGCTCCTTGTCAGCATCCTGTACTGGAGCCTTCGCGCCATTGATAAAAGGTTTGTCGTGCCTCCTGGGCACGAGGTTCCATTCATTCCAGACTTCGGCTTCCACGCTATGCCGGCTATCATGTTGACGCTGGACTTGATGCTCTTGAGTCCTCCGTGGTCAATCAGGGCCTACAGTGCGTTGACGCTTGGCTCGGTGTTAGCCTTCTTGTATTGGGGTTGGCTTGAGTATTGTTTCTCGCTCAACGGATGGTGAGACATCCTAACTGCTTGTTCTTTGCTTGCTACAGTGGTTGACACTCCTTTCAGGTATCCGTACCCATTCCTTACGCAGCTTTCCATTCCGCAAAAGCTATTTCTTTGCGTTGTTTTAGCTGCCCTGATGACGAGCAGTACTATGGTTCTGAAGTGGGTGTACGGACGAGTTAACGGAGTTGAAGAGTTTAGAAAAGATGCCTTCAATCCTATCAAGATAGATTGAGCGAAAGAGCGGCTAGGATCAAGAGATTCCTTGGACAACTATTAATTTGTCTGTCTGAACATGTCCTCGACTAGCATCGAGTTCGCTGGGGCTGAAATGGTTCCCCCTACGGACTCAAATACTAGGATCAAAGATTTACATCTAAAGTCTCCTTGAATAGGAACTCTATGTTGCTTGAATGTTCGGGGTCGTTAATCATTAACTCAGCTTCTGCATCTTGCAGCTGGAGATCTGAACTTGTGTACCAGGTGTCAGCTAAAATACGGCCGGGACACAGCTGCATCCCGTTCTGCTAGCTAAATATCAGCATGCCTTCTGAAGGGCTTTGAGAAAAGCGGAGGGGCTAAATCGCTTTACGAAAGCTTTCCTGTCTGGCTTCAAGCATCGGTGACGGAGCGGGGTTCAACGTGAGTTCATGATTGTGAAGGATTTTAGAGGCTCGATAGTGTGGATGATAGAGATTGAATATGTCGACCGTGTAGAAACACTCTGGTTCCTTGCCAAAATAGATTTTAACTTGAATGTAAGCATTTACGCAATTCTGTCGGTCCTGAATTACTTTCATGCATGTAGCTGTGCTTTTATTACCCCTCCATAGGAGGCCTAAACCGGATCTAGCGACATCCGCGATTCTGCCTTTTCTGAGAGAGCGGTGAAACTGACGAGCACCCTCACGCGTTGCTACCTAGGTAGGTATTCCAAACTAACTCTGACCAACCTTTTACTATACAACTCCGTGCGATGAAGCTATATCCCTGTATTCTGATCATAGGATACTAATGTACATGATTCACATACCGCGTTAAGTCCCTGGAGGATTGTTCCGTCTGCGATCTCGGGCAACAGCTTTCAACCACAAGCAACATCCCACACCATAACCCATACCACTTCCCAAGCCATGTCGGCCCAGCAGATCCCAAACCTTCTCTCCTTACGAGGTGGACTACGTTCCCGTGGCCGAGGGCGAGGCCGTGGACGAGGCGGTCCCGGCGGCAATCCCGAGCATCATGTTCAACTACAAAAGGATCGAGATATCCAAGCTACGGACACAGACGCAGCAGTGTCTCGCCTCAGCGCCGTTGATCTAGGTTACCTCAACGATCCATTCGCCTCACATTTTGTCAGCGGCCCCGGGACACGCAGACTACCCATCATCAATCGCGGTTCGTCGAAGCTACTTTGGTAGTCGTAGTCGTGATCCCAACCAACTGATTATCATCTTACAGGTACATACACACGAACAACTGCTCTCGACATCCTCATAAATGCTTTCCTATCCCACGCAGATTCTACGTCGACGAGCCAGCAAACGAAACAAATTATTTCTTTAGGTGCTGGAACGGACACAAGATATTTCAGGCTTCGTACCCAAAACAAACATCGGAATCTCATTTACCATGAATTTGACTTCGTCTCCGTATCTAGGACAAAAGAACGAATCGTGAAGAATAACGGATTGTTGCGCGAGAGTGGAAGCGAAATATTCTTCAAAGCGTCAGAAACTGTACCTGACTCCAATGAACTCGATTCAGAATGGGGACTAGAATCCTCGAACGAGGGTGTACCGGAGATACTATATTGCTTCCACCCTCTTGACCTCCGACATCTTCCCACGACACAAAAGCCGGTTCGTGGCCTTCGAACCGACGTACCTACTTTAATCATATCCGAGTGTTGTCTCTGCTATCTCGAAGTCGAGACCTCGACAGATGTCGTAAAATGGTTTACAAGCAGAATCCCCTCGGTCGGTCTCGTTCTCTACGAACCTATCGGCGTTGACGATTCTTTCGGTCAAATGATGGTATCAAATCTCGCCGCTAGAAACATTACTATGCCTTCTTTAGCATTATACAAAACACTTCCAGATCAAAAATCACGCTTGATTAAATTTGGGTTCACCACTGAAGAAGGCGGTCAAAAAGTAGAGACTGTGGAAAAGATTTGGGAGAATTGGATTCCTTTATCAGAGAAAGAGCGCGTCGACGCTTTGGAAGGATTAGATGAAGTTGAGGAATGGCAGATGCTTGCAAGGCATTATGCTGTTGCTTGGGGGTGGAGAGGAGCGACGGGCTGGGAAGGTCTGGCTACTCTTGGAGCATGAAATATCAACTGAGATAACCTCGATAAACTTTACCTTGGTCTCAAAATTCATTGGTCCGAGATGCCTAATGTCTGAGGTGGAGACTTCTTCAGCAATTGGATGACTTTTTCATTGGAGCTGGTTGGTGGGTTCTACAAAAAGTACCTTCGCACTCGTAAACTTACGAGAGAGAAGACGTGGTGTCAACCTTGGATCGAATGTCTCTTTGCAAGTCGAACTCGGAATTCAAGGTAGGAGACCCGAAGTTCTGGAATGCGATAGGCACCGTTACCAGGTCATCCTTTCTTATCGGGCCGCATTCCTCGGGTGTTTGTTCTCCAGCATCGTCACATTCTATTATTCTCCAGGCTATCTCGTTCTTGCTTCAGTATACTCTTTTTATCGCAATTTGGGAAATTATGATATCAATATCCTTTACAGTGAACAAGTTCTTTATTACCGCTCTCCTTTTCCGTCGCCAGGTAGCCGCCAGTACCTATCAGCTCGATACTAGTTATTCTGGGGCGTCTTTTTTCAATGGTTTTACTTTCTTTACCGTAAGTCCTACGGCTCGCATTATCTTATCCAGAAGCTTGAAATACATTGTTAACTTGACACTCAAACCCTTCATAGCTTGCCGATTATACCCATGGTTTTGTATCGTAAGTCAAGTCTTCCCTTAGAGATTTCGTACGGTCATGTGACATTTAATAGCTACGTCAATCAGACCACGGCCATTGATCAAGGGCTTATAAAAACCACGGGAAACGGGTCAGTATATATGGGTGTCGACTATACAACGGTTCTGAACCCCAATGGTGGACTTGGTCGAGATAGTGTGAGGATCACAAGTAATAAGGCTTGGATACATGGTCTCGTCATACTGGATCTTGCCCATATGCCTAGCACTGATTGTGGCTCATGGCCGGCTTGTGAGTTTACACAATTGATACATTTAATTTGAGAAAGAGACTGACTATGATGAAGTCTGGATGATGGGGCCTAATTGGCCTGCAGGAGGAGAAATCGACATTATTGAAGGTATGCCTCTTAGCCCCTTTATCTCAATTCAAGATACTGATAGTAGCAGGCGTAAACAGTAACACAGTGAATCAAATATCACTTCATACGTAAGCAGTGTTTCTCATACATTCTACATCCGCACTAACCGCTCCTAGCAACGACAACTGCACTATTGCAGGAACATCTGAATTAGGGACCATGATCAATCCCATCTGCCAAGAGAGCCAAAGCACAGGCTGTGCCGTACTAACCAACACACCTAACAGCTACGGAACTCCATTCAATACCAATAACGGGGGTGTCTATGCCATGGAATGGACATCTTCCTATATCCGTGTTTGGTATTTCCCACACAACGCTATCCCGTCAGACATTTCGTTTGGAAATCCAAATCCAGCAAATTGGGGCTTGCCGCAAGCTAACATGCAGGGAAACTGTAATATCGATCAGCATTTCTATCAGCATCAGATTGTTTTCGATACCACTTTCTGTGGAGATTGGGCTGGAAATGCATGGGCTTATGATTCGGTCTGTAGTCTTAAAGCGCCAAATTGTCAGACCTATGTTGCGGAAAATCCTGCGGCATTTGCCGATGCGTGAGTCTTGAGAAATTTCCAGTCTTTGTGTCGAAGAGGAGAGTTGGCTGATAGGGAATAGGTATTGGATGATCAATTATCTGAAGGTTTATACTTCAGTTGCTGCAGTAAGTTCGTCGAATTTTGCGGCGGCGACATCGACAAGCAGCTCCGTTCAAACCACAAGAGCTACCACTTCTCTTACAGACCTCAAACCGACATCTGCATCCACGGCAATCACTATCCCAAGCATAAAATTCACGTCTACAAGCAAACTTAGTAGCACTATACGCCCGCTACCCATCTCCAGCTCCAGTTCCAAGAAAGCTACTATATCTTCATCGTCTCCGCCTCCTTTCTCAAAGCTCTCATCACTCTCGTCAGTCTCCAGCAACAAGGAATACAGCACTTCTTCTTCATCTCTCCAATCTTCATCAACAGTCTCGTCCTCGTCAAACACCAGTACTCAGACATCCTACAAAACATCCTCTTCTATCCCTCCAGCATCATCGTCATCAACCAGGTCTTCTTCCACTCTACTTTCGACCCCAACTACCAGCGTCTCCTTGCCTGTGTTCAAACCAAAGCAGTCGTCGAACATAGGGGGCATATTTGCAAGATCTGAGGTTCAGAACATTACTGCTACTGTATCCTCTTCCACCATTCCAGCGAGATCGAATGGGGGCGTCGTGGGCAGTGTTCCGACTTCAGGAGTACCTGCGGGTATTTCGTCTACATCTTTGCTGGATGTTACAATTACAGGCACTGGAGCTGTTCATGCAAGTACGATCGCATCTACATCACCAACTACATGTGAAAGCGCGAATAGCATGGCATCGTCGAAGAGCGAGGCCGAGAGTTTAGGGTCGAGAACGAGTGCTTTGTGGATGGTGCTTGGAGCGCTGTTTTGGAGTCTGTGAGCAACGTGTAGGATGATGAGGGGGGCATTAGGCATTTACGTAGCGTTTGTTCTGTTTTTTTGGGCCAAGAGCTTTTGTGGTCTTCCAGTATAGCTTCCTTTCGAAGATATACCTAATCGAATCTAGATCCGGTTCTTGCGCAGTACGTATATCACAGCGAGATTTTCAGCTGAATAATTCTCACGTGGGTACATAATCTGAGCTACTTACATACCTACCTACCTACCTACCTAGGTAGCGATCAAGATTCGGCAGGGTGGCGTTTTCAGAAAAGAGGGTCATGAGATTCCACGTGACTAGCTGAGCTGATTTAAGGCACCTCATGATCGGCTTCACTGTGTCATATTCGTATCTGACGTTGAGGATTTTCATATGTGTCTTTGGCACCTTCCAACCCACCAGAACCTGAGAGAGTCGATGGCTCATGTAAGGATCGATCCGGGATCACCAGGGAGTGTTTACAAATACTCACAATTGGTAGAACCAGGTCGTGAGTCTGTGGAGGGTGCGAGTGGCTGAAGCTCATAGCCAGGAGATACCTCCGGAAGAAAAGAAATTAGGTCACATTATATTGCGAGTGCAGAAGATCAACAACGCTGTTAGATTTCACTCTATTCCCTACCTGAGCCTACCTACCAAGGACCCTCAGCGCTCGTGGAGGTGTTTGCCTAGGGCAGCCGGAGGTGACGCTCCGGTGGCTCCACCAGGCTCGTTTCTATTCGCCCCCACCGTCACACCTGCTGCCTGCTAGCCGCACGCCAGTGGAGAGATGGTATTCTGACATTCCCATTCCCTTCCCCTCGTCCTCTACCATCCCATCGTATGTTCCATTTCACGTGGTAAGTGCGATGATGGCATCTCTCTTCCCGCACTGGTGTCCTGTCCGCTCACACTCGTTCAAGTTGGAGCGTGGGCTGTGCCATTTACATATTTTTTTCTTACACCTCGTCGCACTTCGAGGGGCTCGTTCTTCTTTAGGATTGGTCCACTCGAGAGAGGCTCCCATACTCTAGAATATGCACGTCAGTCAGCAAGACATCGATCGATTTGTGCTCCTGTTTTCAGACTAGTGTCTGCAGATGTGATGGATGCTTCCTCAAGGAGAAGTCGAGGAGCTGGTATTATTACACCAAACGCCTGCACAGAATGCCGGAGGAAAAGAGCAAAGGTATCTCAGCTCTCTCGACAGTGAGCATCACGGACTGACTCTGATGTTCTGTAGTGCGACGGGCGAAACCCATGTTCGCGATGCGCATCTCAAAATGTAGCAAATTGCGTCTATGAAGTCCCTCTGAGACAGTCAAAGGAGGAGATGAGGACAGAAATCAGGCGGTTACGAGAATATCAACAACACTGTAGGAAGGTCCTCGACGCGCTGGCTGCGAAGAACGATTCTGCAGATATCCTGGATCGGTTGCGAAATGGAGAGGCAATCGACGAAATCTCAAGACGACTCGAAGCCTCTGCAATGTCTGAGACTCCAAGCCAACCACTCCCTGATGGCCTACCAGATACTTTAAACTCGACACCAAATTTTCCTAGCTCTCAACACTCGCCCTTCCTTTTCGAAGACTTCCTCGAACGTTCACCGAACCAGAGTGGCGTTGGACCTGCAATCTCCCATGGGCAGCAAATCATCCTGGGCGACAATATCGATTCTCAAGATCTGCCGAGCGACGACGGCCCGAAGCAAACTAGGGAAACGTGGACAGCAGTGACATCTGACACGGTGTTAGTCGAGCATCTGCTAGCATTATACTTCTGCTGGGAATATCCAATATTCGCGACAGTCAGCCAGGCGCACTTCTTGCGAGATTTTAGAAACGGACGTTCAAGATATTGCTCCTCTTTGCTAGTAAATGCCCTTCTCGCACTAGCTTGTCGTTTCTCGGATCGGCCTGATACTCGAATAAATGTAGATGATCGATCACTGGTTGGCGATGTTTTCTTCGCGGAAGCCTCGAAGCTTCTAGACGCCCAAAAGGATCGTCATGTGTTGACTACGGTTCAGGCCCTCGGTGTCATGTCTATTCGCGAAGCTAGCTGTGGCCGGATCAGTGAAAGCGCTTTTTTGTCTGGACAGTCGATACGTCTTGCTATTGAGATGAGCTTACATATAGAGACGAAAGATGAAGATGAACCTGTTCGTGAAGCGACTTTTTGGGGCGCCTTCTCGTTGAATGAGTAATGCCCTGAATTTCCCCTTCATGCTCTATCGAAAATAATAAGACTGACTCATCACCCACAGAATGCTATCACTCTGCACCTGTTCTATACCACATCTGTCTCGCCATATCGCACTTCCGCCGAAACCAGCTATAATACAAAACGTGGAAGATGCCTTATGGATCCCTTACACTGACGATGGTAAGGCGCGTCACTGGAGTTTCTGAAAGTGCAAAGACGGCTGACAATTTCACAAGGGGAGCCACTAGATCGGCATTTTGATCAGCCATCAAATCTAAGAAGCGTGTATAAGACATTCTGCGAGCTTTCTGAGATCGTTCACCAGGCACTTTATACGCTATATAGCCCTGGTTTTGAACTGACTAGCGGGTCATTGATCAAAGTGTACAATTCGTACATCGAGTGGTATGATACGATCCCCGACAGTCTTCGCCTGGGACAGAATTTCACTCCCTCGGTCCTATTCGCGCAGTAAATATTCTCCTCTCAGCATAACTGGTCAGTACTAATTCAAGATACGCAGTTTATTTTATCACTCCGCTACTCTTCTCCTCTTCCAACCATTCATCAATTTAAAACTCCTCACATCAGCAGTCCTACCGCGGGAGGTATGCACTCAGGCTGCTGATGCGATTACTGGATTGGTTAAATCCTACTCGGATCTCTACACGTTGCGTCGTACACCCTCATTCGTGCCCTTCTTCGTCTTGCAATCATCCATCATCCACCTCTTGGGCCTCAAACACAATCCCTCAGACACTTCCGTCAGACAGAAATTCTCACAAGGAATATCGGGTTTAAAAGAAATGGCCCGCTGTCATGGATTTGCTCTCCGAGCTATCGATGTGGTGCAATATTTTGCTCGTCATTGGAAAGTAGATGTTGATGATGAGATTGGGACAAGTAGTCGAGATTTCGATCGTGCGGCGCTGTTGGATTTTTTCTCGGTTGATGTTGGCGCGCTGGGCTTGCTGCAAAGTGTTGATACTGAGCTGGCCGAGGAGATTCTTCCGCTGTTTTCGCCATTTCCTATGCAGGGAATTCCGATGATGAAGATGGGTGGGGAGGTTGAGAAGGATGGTTTTGCGAGACATAAGCAGGGTGGAATTTGAGTCATGGTGGCCTGTGAAGATGGCCTGTGAAGGGGCTTGAGAGAGAAGAGCGTTAGAAGAAAGTATATATGATAACGCACTCTACTCGTCGAGAAGACTTCTATCACGATTCATGAGCTCTGGTTTGATCATGTGACCGAACCTGCCCCCCTTTTAACCCATGTCGTCATGGTAGCTCAAAAGTTTGAAGCGATCTCCACTTCGTGCAAACCTTCTTCACAATCATCAATGCATAGTTTGCGATCCATCAGAATTAGTATTTGGAGTTTGATTTCTCTGAAACAAAAATGGTCTTTTCTGCAAGAACTTTTGACGTGTATTTGATTTGAATTCTGATTCATTTACTCGGGATAGGACCTTGTCAACTCGATACCCGCCTCTAACTCGTTCTAAACCTTAATTCAGGAGATGACAGGGCAGCTTCGCTTGCTGAGCCAATCATAGCTTTGACGGAGAATATCTTCGTTACTTCATTAGCTCACTCCAACATCAGGGCCACATGATGTATCGATATTACTAGAATGCTAGTGACGATTGAAAGTTTGTAGTGGCGTTTAACGATATTCAACTAAAAGGAGTCCAGAAGCGTCGAAAAGAAAGACGATGTTGACGGGAAGATACTGACGTTGAGAGGAAGAGGTTACCTATGATGTTATGGAACTGTGATAAATATTTCATTTGGCCTGCCTTCTGACTTCGAAGACTGCATTCGTTCTCTACATCTTGAAAGCCGAGATTAAATTCGTCAATGGCGTCTTGTACTCTAGTCAAGGCTCTCGGGGCCATTCTTGCTTTAACAGCCGTATCTGCCTCCTCTGTATTACAGCGAGACACAGCTATTCCTCCTTCCCGAGACCCATTCTACTCTCAACCTCCTGGCTTCGAAAATTTCGCACCTGGTACGATCTTGAAACACCGAGCACCTCCCGCTCCATTGGGAAATTTCGGAGCCATACCCCTGAACCTTCAGTCTGCTCACCAGATCCAATTCCGGACAACAAACAGCCAAGGCAACCCCGACACAGCTGTAACAACCGTCATGGTGCCCGCCAACGGCAACTACTCCCGCCTCATTTCCTACCAAGATGTCCAAGACTCAGCATACGTAGATTGTGCTCCCTCCTACGCCCTCCAAGTCGGCTCCACATCCAAAAACAAACTCTCCAAAGCCAGCACCTTCTTCGAAGCCGGCCTCCTCTCCCTCGGCTGGATAGTCAGCATCCCCGATTACCAAGGCAGTCAAGCCGCCTTCTCCTCCGGTCTACAAGCCGGCCACGCAACTCTCGATTCCATCCGCGCCGTCCTATCTTCCAGTTCCATCACCGGCATCGCACCCCAAGACGTCGATATCACCATGTGGGGATACTCCGGCGGATCCATCGCCACCGAATGGGCCGCCGAACTCCAACCCTCCTACGCGCCCGAACTACGCATCCTCGGCGCCGCCATCGGCGGCACGGTCGTGAACCTCAACAACACCATCCTCAGCATGAACAATGGCCAATACGCCGGTCTTGGCGTCGCTGGTCTCTGGGGTTTGTACCAAGCGTTTGAAACGCCCGAACTCAGAGAACTGGTTGATGAAGAACTGTATCCCCAGAGTCGCCCTTTTTTCGAGAAACCGCGCATGCAGTGCGCGAGTGCGGATTTCGATCAGTTTGATAACCAAGACGTCTTCTCTTATTTCCGCAGCGGAGAAGCGTTTTTGAACAAACCTGAGATGCGAGACATTGTCGAGAGAACTGGGATTATGGGACGTCACGGCCTGCCTCAGATCCCGCTTTATTTTTATAAGGCGAAGGAGGATGTGGTGAGTGCGGGTGATGATAATGATAGGTTGGTAGAGCAGTTTTGTGGGCAGGGGATTAAGTCGTTGCAATATGTAAGGAATTCGAGGGGCTCGCATACTTCGGAATCGATTGCGGGGTCGGGGGGTGCGGTGGGGTTTTTGAGAGATAGGTTTGAGGGCGTGGAGCCATATAGGGGTTGCCATACGAGGGATGTGTGGTTGTGGGATATGGAGATGGCGAATCTGAAGATGTTTGGGAATGAGATTTTGGCGGCTATTAAAGCATTGTTTGAAATGCCTTTCAAAGAGTGATGCTTATAGACCAGGGGGGATTTATAGAGTTATTTATTGGCATAGCTTTGCCGGGCTTAATTGAATTTTAAAGATAGATACACTACTGAACATTAATAATGATAATACTAGTAATATAAAATGCTTTAACTATACTATTAATATATTATTTACGATAATGAACTGTAAGCATTTGTGAGTAAAGAAAATATTCAATACTAGTTTTAAGAAAACTGTATTTGGGTTCTCCTTTTTTTTTAGATCCTTTTAATTGTAACCGTCCGTCGATACACAAGGCAATCTGTCGGATATAGCTACTGTGTTTGACCTTGACCTTCGTTGCTTACACTATGCTGTTTATTGTCCTCCCACCACAGCTGATACAAAGAAACGGTATCCACGACGAATTTCCGCGTTTTTAGATAACGGAGTATCATGCCATGGGTCTTAATCCGCTTACAACTCTTTCGTATTTGCTCGTTCGCAACTTCAAAATTGCCATGAGGATGTTGCCCATGTCTCGGGAGATTTTTCCAACAGTGGACCACCAATGGATCTAACTGTGGAGCAATCTTGCCCCAGTTGTTTGCCCATCTGATCCGAGCCCCTCTAGTATTATTGGTGTATCCGAAGACACAAACATGCCCTTTTCCACCATTCCATATCTCCATCATCTCAAGTTTGGGCATGAAAGCAGCCGCCCGGCTTGCAGCTATCAGCAAATTGTTGATATCCTGTTGCCCGATCCTCGGATCTAGCAAGCCTGATGTTAGAGCCAGCGTTCGAAGATTCGCCCAGGGTATCACGTTTGGATTTGGTTCCTTGGTTGGCCAGAAGTCTGTAAAGAAATCTTTGGCTTCTACAAGGAAGGCGGCCGATAACAGCTCGAGGAAACGGCTCGATGTTGAGAGGGCTTTGCCTAAGGAACGGTTTGCGCGCCTCATTGGATGTCGTTCGGGGTGAAGAATTTTGTTGAAATCCTCGAATATGCATAGTTCTCGGAGAGTACTGGGTAAGGTCTTTAAAATTAGAGTTTTGTACTCTGCAATAGTGATTTAGTCAAAGTGCAATTGGCATGTAATTGTGCTGTGACAATTTCTGGTAAGGAATGCAACTTCAACGTACCATTCTCAAAACTTAACTGCTGTTGTGGATCAACATCATGCCACCATTCGTGGCGGAACCACTGGAGACACGTGAATGTGTTATGGATAAGGTTTTCGAGGGACCTGACCGCGATTTTCCTATAGAACTGTCGACGGATAAGTAGACCTGTCACAATCTTGACCTTTGGAACCTTCTTGGCGGACATGGCGGATTCAAGAAGGTCGGGATTTATGGTCAATGTGCCCATTATTCTCTGTTTCGCTTCCAAGGCCACATCGCTCCGATGGCCGTCAACCCATCCATGATATGGGTCATTCAAGCTGCCAAGCCCAAGCCTCTCAGCTCGAAGCTTGTATCCCTTGAAATCTATGTCGAAGTCCGCTCGTTCTTGGTACGGATAGTCGGACTCGAGATGAAAGTCCCTGAATGCGTGCTTCGAGTCACTCGGTGAATACGCGCCAAGTTCCAAAGTCAAGCCTTGTTGGCGACGAGTCCCGACGAAGCCGGTCCATTTCGATAGGATAACCAATAAATCCCAGATGGCTCTAGTAAATATCTCATTATTACTGTTGAAGTCAGCGACAGGAAGATTGTACTAGCAAAAATGAACGGTGCAATAACAACCAAGTCAAGGACCGAATAACGTCTTACTTACTTCCTAGTGGTTTCATCATCCTCCTTTGATTGGCATACTGTGCAGTCGTATTCGCTAAGCTTGACACGAAGGAACAGATGCTCGAGGTAGTCTCGCTTGTGTCTGTTCGCTTTCTTGCCCATGAATTTTTTTAGGTCAGATATGCGCGCTTGGTCGAGAACAAGTCGCTGAAAGTTCCTCGGTTCGAAAACCTGCTGCCACTCTTGACAGACGCTCGCATAACCAGCACGGGCGTATGGTTCGGAATTGAACCTATAATCCTCTGCTACCGTTCCGAGGATCATTAGCCGTATTTCAGGCGGCAAATTTGTCCAACATCCCATCGTGGAAAGACCTTGAGAAGGGCGTCAAAAAGGCTTTAGATGGAAGTTGAAAACTTAAATATTTCCCCAGATATGACTCAGCCCTAAATTTGTTACATTAAATACTTAGTCGTTGGGCGCATTACCTAGAACAACCTACCTCCCGCTTTAGCTCACCGCTAGCTTGTACCAACTTGAAAAGTGCGGTCTGGGTCCCGAATTGCACCACGTGTTATTACCAGAAACTAACCTGAAATACCATCGAGAGGCCCTCAGTACAGTGCGGAGGTAGGTGCTTTCAAGGCGGTCGGCAGGAAACTTGCCAACCTTTCATACTACGGCCAAATTAAGCAGTCGTGTACCACTTTTGACACTCCTGAAGACTTACGCACTCAGTGTCATGCAACCTGATACAGTGCAATGGGTTCCGTATTGTCGTCAGAAATCCTTATGTAAGAGTGTAGGCGGATCGATGAAAAGAAGGTGAGCATCTTCGCTTAAGCCCCTTTTTGCCTCTCTTCACGAAGTCTTGAATAATTGCATTTCCCTTGAACGAAGCTTGGCATAGATGAACTCCATAACATATGACAAGACGTTCGTTTCGCTAAACAGGGGATTTATCTGCAACACGAAGATGTTCGATAGAGAATGTAGAAATCGAGAGCTGGATCACGTGGCAAGATTTGCCGTTACGTGTGATGATCCTACCATACATGTATTAGAACTATACACACGGCTTTTCGAGATCTAAAGTCTTCATTTCATAAACTCTCGGATCGGGGCTGTGGATTCGAAAGAGTTATGGTCCCTAGCTACGGATGCCTTTGACCACAGCTAATCGGTTCAGGAAAACGCTGTATTCGAGGCTGATTTGCAGATGAGGCGCAGTACATTTCCCATTATTTTATTTGTAGATTTTTGTCCGCAAGCTGGAGCAACTTTGAAATCGCGCCAATTTTGATTCTTCTGTGTATAGAATTCTTTAGGACAAGAAACAAAAATTAACTTCGATGATGGAGCTCGCGCAAACTACACAATGGTATTGAGGAAGAGGATAGATAGCTCCCTTGATGTTGTTGGAGAGTGCTACCTGAACGACTTCATGAATGGGGAAGCGTTTGCCCGTGTGGGCCATCTTAGTTATGTAAGAATTGGGGATATTCGGTTATCATGAAAGAATAGCCAAGAAACCATTTGGCGAATCATAAACTGAGACCCCTGAATGGTGAACCACGAGTGAAATGTTGTAATTTGAAAAACCCATAATCTTTTAAACAATGATTTTCAAGATATTGTAATTTGCTATTGCAAGTTATTTGGGCGGATTGTGAAGGGTCCAATTAATGTTACTTGAATCATCTGTGCCATCCTTGACGTCACATGTCGTGCTTCGCTCAATGTCGCAGAAGGGGAGCATCCAGAATATAGAAATTCATTAAGTGCTTTTGCCAGAGGACTTCAGCGGTCTGTTGTCGCAAATAAAGATGTTCAAGGAGGGAGCCAGCTGTACTTTTCTTGGTTGATTTTCTGGCACCATGCCGTGAATGAAAAGGACATCGAAAACTCTGTAATGTTGACAATCACAAGGAGTTGCCTTTGCGTGTGCGTTCACGTTCTTTGGAGTCATGTCATGAGAGCCATACATAATGGCAAGATAAGTGCTGGGCTGTCTTCAAGAAGAACATTCTAGTCATGATACTTAGTAATATCTGGCTGAATAGTGAATTTGATGTTGTGAATGCATCAAGTCTTGTTTCTTCGGAGAAACTTAAATCCATGTCCGATCCCGGAGGGTTATCCTGCCAAGAACCCCTCCAAGATGCCGATCTCTAATCTCATGGTGCTTCATTGTCCTTCGCTGCAGGGGACGTTGCTCGAACAAACCTTTGCTAGGAAATTCCAAGAAGCCAACTACAGCTTCGCCGAAGATCTAGACCTTCCGAGAGCGTCCTACAATCACACATTCCGCCACAATCCTTCGAATTACTACAACCTGTATTAAAGGCTGGCAAGTTGCAGCAAGATCAAGATTCAAATCTCCTCATTCACGAGGGGCATTCGAGCCTCGTCCTAACGTCAAGCAAAGCAATACCATCAACATGGCGCAAAGCTCAGCAGGCACAGCTGGTCTCCTCCAACGACAACTCAAGTACATGCAATCTGCAAAGGATCTGCCAGGAATCTCGTGTGGTCTGGTGAATGACAATGTCTTCGAGTGGGAGGTCATGCTCATGATTTCCGATGACTGCAAATACTATGGTGGTATGCCTTTCCCAATTCCTCGTTACCCGCTCCTCCTGTCCTCTTGCGCAAGTACTTTCTACGATAATCATAGCTAATAACTATTTCTTCTAGGAGGCAATTTCCGGTGTCACCTCTCCTTCCCAACCACCTACCCTCATGCCCCACCCGAGCTCGTCTTCAAAGCCCCAATTCCCTTCCACCCAAATATCTACCCTGACGGCCGACTCTGCATCTCGATCCTACACCCTCCTGGAGATGATCAATACGGGTACGAGTCTGCGAGCGAGCGATGGAGTCCTGTGCAGACACCTGAGACTATATTATTGAGCGTTATTAGTCTGCTGCACAGTCCCAACGATGAGAGCCCCGCCAATGTCGAGGCTGCTAGACTATGGCGAGAAGAAAGGAAGAACGCGGATAAGGAGTTTAGGAAGCGGTGTCGGAAAATCGTCCGGGAGAGCTTAGGAGAGGATTGATGAGTAGTATTTGAGACTGCATGGCGAAATACGGTGCTTCTACAGGCGTATGGCATATGATCAGCAAAGTGGATGGCGATAAGGACATTTGATGGGATTAGCATAGCGTATTTCGTCGATGCTCTTGGTGCAGCGAGTTTTGGCATCTAAGGATAGCCGCAAGATTCATGAAGCATTCTCAATACTCTGATTTGCATGCAGGTTTCCTTGTTTCTTGGACATTTCCGCACCTGCATTATGGAATCCCGTCCCGAAGGGACTTATGAAGCAAGCTAGTTCCGTCAATATGCTAGCCTTTACTATACCCGGCATTGCCACTCATTCGTTTATACGACTTTTTGTTTTATTAAGACAGCTGTCGAATGATTTGCTCATTAAAAGTTGATTAGACTAATGATACTAATTTCTACTGACTTTTCCCATACATATGCTCCCGTTTCTCTTCTTCGTTCTTCCTTTCCCATCTTTTGTTTGCTTTATTTTATTTATTTTCCATGTTCTAGAATCTGTATTTTGACTTAACGAATTTTTGCCACTTTCGTATTGATGCCCTTCTCATATCTAACTAATTCCACTCTTCAAAATCTCCCGGAAGGGAGTACAAAACAATCGAAGTGATAGAATCCTTTGAAACGTTCCGTTAGGTATCTCTGACTATTTCCAATAAGCTTCTCGACCATTTTTCAATATAAATGCTTTTCTCAAACTAAATTTCCCGTGAATGTCTTATGTTTCAAGAACTTCCATAGTTTGAAGGAGAAACCTCGAGAATAGAAATGGTACGGAATTGGAGAGGGCGCGATAGATGCGCAGTGCAAGACGCTCATACATTTTTCTTGGTTACAAAAGAAAAGAGAAAATATCAGTCGCATTCTCATTCATCTCTAATTCCGACTTTTGATCGCTCCTTGTACCTAGCTACCTAGGTAGGTAGCTTTCTCGCTCTACAACAGAATATGTTCACGTGACACCCCTATCCTCCCCTCGTATCCACCCGTTTGGCGGAACAACTCTCGCATTCTATGAGGTATAATATTCATCCAGCAAATAAATTAACCTCACGATGCGTAACCAGAACCAGAACCAACAGTTGCATAGCCCTACGCCCCATCCCACGATATAGAAAATTGTCACTTGTAAAAGATACCTCAACACCAAAGTTTCGCTCGCATTTCATAACTTTCAAATTCTTCAAGTTCAGGCACACAGACAATTTGCGTTTCAGAAGCGCCATGACAAGCTTTCGAATCTCAGACCAATCATTCCAGGCTAATACAAACCTTCCCAACATGACTCCCACTCTTCAAATACTCATAAGCAGCCTGGATTTCCTCCGGCGCAAACCCAAACGTCTTATCAACTGGTGGCTCCAAATTCTTTGCAGCCACAAATCTCACCAGGTCCTCCAACAACTGCTTACTCCCCACCGTGACTCCTCTGACAGTGGCAGCTTTCGACAAGGTAAGGAGAGCAACATTAGGCATATCCTCCTGCTTTGCTTCCGCGAGGAAGCCAATGACTGCGATAGTGCCGCCCATCTTGATGCATTCTAAGCTCTGCTTGATGGTTCCTGCGCCGCCATTTTCGAAGATGAAATCCACGCCTTGGTTGTTGGTAAGTTTGAGGGCTTCCGCGGCCCAATCAGGGGTCGTTTTGTAGTTGATGGTGTGGTCCACACCATATTTTGCTTTGACGAGGGAGAGCTTGGAGTCAGATGATGATGTGATTATCGTCCTTGCTCCCGCAGCTTTGGCTATCATGAGTCCAGTCATCGAAACCCCTCCGGTACCTGTACGATGAGTTAGTCAATATATTGTATAAGTAAGGGGGAAAGAAGCACCTTGAAAGAGAATAGTTTGGCCTGGCTTGAGAGGTACATTGCCATACAAAGCATTCCAAGCCGTGGTTCCAGTACAGACTAGCGATGCCATCTGCGTGAAGCTCAAACTTGCGTCTTTCGGAATCTTGATCAAAACCGAAGCAGGAAAGGGGACATATTCCCGTAATACACCATCGATTGGCCCTCCATGCGCATGGTTGAAATCCTGCTGCTGTCCGTAGAGATTAGAGGCATCGAAATTGGCGATCACATTATCACCCAGATCAAATCCTTCAACTGAAGAACCCAGTCCGACAACTTCACCTGCGGCATCCGAAAATGGTACGAGATTGTCTTTACTGGGAAATGGGTAGGTCCCTTCTGCAATGGCAATATCCCGGTAGTTAAGAGAGATGCCTTTGATTTTGACGAGAACTTCGTGCTTGTCAATAGTAGGTTTTGGTTCTGCTACTCGCTTGAGGGTGTGGTTGGGACCCGGGTTTGAGAGACGATAGACAAGATGAGATGTCATTGTGTTGGATTAGTTGGGAAAGAAGGCCTTAGAAGGTGCAGACGATGTTTAGAATGAACATTAGAATGTGGATTTGGGACAGAGGCAGTTTATATAGACCGAGCCTGCGACGAACTCTCTGTTAATCAATCGGCTTTAAAACGCTGACAAACGTCATTGTTCCATCATGAAGATAATTAGATTTCTGTTCGACATTACAAGTGCAGCCTCTGAAGTTGAGAAACACCGGATGCGCTTACAGTTTCCGAGTTGAGTGATGGAAATAAGCTGCGAGGCTTAAGTCCGCGGGCAGAAGAGAAGAAGGTTAAAAGGGGTGGTGGGGTAAGAATCTACGCTAAGAGGCAAACACATTATTATTATCAATCAAGGCAACTGCAACCGTATGCGAGAGATGAAAATTCTCCGTCCTTCCTTTTCCTTTTCCGAACTCCCTTTCTCTCCGAGAATCCATTCCACGAATTTTGGAAGAGGAAGCCTTTCTTTAACTGCCCAGGTCTTCAGGTAATTCTCATCAAAGCCATATCACATGTACGTCACGTGAACCGAGATCCTAACTGGCTTTCCACTGACGCACTCGGCAAGGTTAACTCCTCATGGAGGAGTCCAGCTACTGTGAGCGAGGGTTAGATATTAGGGGGCGCAGACCTGCAACTGCGGCAATTGTCGCGACGGCTGCTATTACTAATTATTGAGAGAAGCCATAAGCGCACGCGAGCTTGCGGTTGCTCACTCCTTGCTTTACAATATACCTTAGGTACCCATCAAGTTCAAGTGCGAGCGAACCACTTTCGATTCACAACTATTGGAAGCAATTCCCGAAGGAATATTGCAGTTGCTAGGTTGCGTTAGCTAGAAGTGTTTGATGGCTGGGATGAGGGTCAAACCGGTCCACAACCGGTCACGTCGAGGTTGGTAAGTCATATGATCTGCTTAGAAGCGCAGTCTAATACTACCCATCCAGCTTAACATGCCGAGTTCATCGTATCAAGTGTAAGTGCAAACTTGAAAAGTCTCGTGTCACGTGATACTACAATTCTAATATGGAATACCGTAGGTGATGAAGCCAGGCCAATCTGCGCCAACTGTCGGAGACTGCAGCAAGTATGCATGTGGGGAGTGAAGGCATCTTTTCACCAATCCCGTATGTTCTCGCTGTCAGATGCTGAGACTGAGACGCTCAATGGTATCGAAGGAGGACGGAAAGCGTTTGCTAGTTTGAAGGTGTGTCTCACGTCACTGTTTTAAATTATTGATTCTTTGTGCCACTAACGCTATTGAATATTGATTTTATGATTGCATAATTTGGTTGTTATATCGGCTTACATCTCACTTAGTTCATCGATGAGACTCGAGAGATCCAATCCGAGTACCTTGACAGTTCGAAAGAGTTTCACAAGCCAGGTTCTTCCATTATAACTTTGGAAAATATTGACGCGAGAGAGAATGAAAGTATACAAGACTCGCCGGTTCTTTTGAACGGCGCGTTGCTAGAAACCAGTTTGGTGGGAGACGTACGCTTGGCCGAAGAATCCCAAAGTCTAGACCAAACAAGGATACATACCATTCCCCATCAGACACCTCGAGTTGATGTCAATTCCAATGACACTTCATTAGAGGATTCTTTTTCTTTAGGCAGTACTGCGCGGGTCTTTAACGCGCTCCCTGATATACCTTTCGATGATCGCATTAAGGCTCGGCTGATCTCTACCTTCTTCCAGGACGTTGCAGCATGGTTTGAAACAACCAACTCGCTGCAACACTTCTCAGTCTTGTATGGTCACCTTGTTACGAATTCTGCTGCTTTCGGCTCAGCAGCAATGTCACTTGCTTCCAGGTATCTCGAAACTACCACATCCCAAGCCGGAATTTCTCAGTCTCTTTACGATTTCTCGTTAAATGCATCAGTCGGTACGGCAGAGGATGATACACTGCTTCTTACTGTTATTATACATTGCATGTTCTGTGCTATGTCATCTGAAACAAGCCATGTGTTGCAGCCACTCATCCGCTGTGCTACTCTATTACAAAGTGATCGATGGAATCGATCTTCTAGTGGTTTGCCTGCTGCTGTATACTGGGCTTTTGCACGTTTAGGTCGGTGATCGTTAATAGCACAACGAAGTTAGCTAACCCAACGCACAGATATATGGATGGCATACTCAACTAAAAGCAAAACTTTGTTGCCTCCGGACATCTGGTTTGGATCTTCAAATGAGAAAACCGATATACCGTTACAAGACTCTTACTCGAATCGAGTTATTGGCATATTCGCTCGTATTGTAGATTGGTTTTCTGAAGCGTGTGGTGCTTCTCGAGGTCCCGAAATAGCTCGCGCCTTGTGGTCAGAGCTTCAAGCCTGGAATCTCGAAAGACCTGATTGTGTGAGACCTATTATCGAAGTCGATGTGCCTGATGACCCACCAATGGGACATATAATATTCAGCAACGCATCTGCCAGTATGCAAATACTTGAAACGAATGTTCCAACCCTTGGAGCTAATTATTTCTAGTCTGCGGCAATGTTTTCTTCCATGCTGGATGTATACTTCTACTAGAGACTGGCTATATAACCCCCTCTCCAACTGTACCAGCTCTTGCAAGCCCCACTCAAATCTCCCCTTTCCTTAACTTGGCTGACAATATCAGTTCGCAGTCAAATGCCATGCTGGTCGACTAGGAATGATCATTCTTAATGCAAAAGACCAGTATGTTGATTACTTCTGTATAAGATACAAAAATGACGATGCTTTAGTGCAAATTTGATCAACAATATTGAACCAATACTTATCGCAGCACGACATTGTGCTAAAGCGGATGAGAAACTTACGATCTTGAAACATCTGAGAGACACTGAAGTGGCGACAGGTTGGAAAACATCGCACAAGGCTCAAGAGCTGCGTGCTCTCTGGGGTCTTCAATGACTTAATAAAGCAGCATGTCACGACTTGGAAAGAGGGGAATGAAAAGTGGGCTTATCACAATGATGTCTTCAAGAACATTTCTGCGCATTAAGTGTCACTTCGTGCGTGTCGCCGAGAATCAAGGATAATTTTGGGTTTGCAAACTCTACCGACCAATCTGCAAAGAGTTGAAAAGTTATGAGTGGACGAGACCTCTCAACTCAGACACCTTCTTTTATGCTAGAAAGATATCTTGAGCTGAGTGGACTAGCACCCTAAGACGATCTAATAGAGAAGCTGCCACGGTCTCCGACAGCTGGCTTAGACTGGCAAATGGGTGCTTTGATGAAAATTCGAACGCTTTTCAGATAGTTTATTCGACCTATGCTAAACGCCATAGTGCACAGGCTTCTCCGCCTTCTCGAGCAGACGTTGGGCTGAATGCTAAAAATAGCCTGAACCCTGTCAACGCCATCCTCAGCCTCGCAGACAACATTGGAGCTTCACCACTTCGTGTGTCTCTTGTGTTGTTTCTCATAAGATAATTATCAGAAAGCTGTCCTCCTCTGTTTAGCAGGTCCCTCGGTCACGCACATAATCTGATTTCGAAAGTGTTGCAAAACTTGACGACAACTCCCACATTGTCGTTGCCATGATGCGCAGCCTTGCGACAGCCTTCAACCTCTTGGCCTTCGCCAACGCCTACACAACATTCGAAACTATCTGCTCCAAGCCTTCAGATGTAGTCAACTACGTCTCGTCTGCCGATAATCGAAGCACACTAGATATTTTATGGAGCTGTCTTTTGACCATCGTCGCTTGCACATGGAGCGTTCAGCATCTTAACGTCCCAGAGCAACGAGAGGGTCGCGATCCAGGATGGATGGGGGACATAAAATGGGCATTGAAGAGAAGTTGGACAAGTACAAAATGGATGATGATTACAATCATCGCGCCTGAGTACTTGTTTACGAAGAACTGGGCCGATTTGTCCCTAGCGAAAATAAACACACCTAAGCTGCAAAAGCTCGCGGTTGAAGACGGCGTTCCTTGGACCTTGAGCCATACTCTACTTGCGGATATGGGAGGTTTCGTTATTAGAAGCTATGTTCCTGACCGGATCAAAAAGTCTACAAATACAAGTACCAGTCCCAATGCTGCCAGATCCAGGTACTCGAATCCGTTTCACCTTATTGCCGCGGACATTCTACGTCTTCGAGAAGATAAGGTTCTTGACAGATTACCGTATATATCCGAGGATGAACTCAACGACAAAAGCAAAGGGGACAGTTTTGTCCGCGTCATTGCTATTGCACAAATCTCATGGATGGCTGTACAGATTGCGGCTCGTGGAGTCAAACATCTCGCGATTTCTCAACTAGAGATTGGTGTTCTTGCCTTCGCTGCTTGCGCTATTCTCATATATATTATTAATTGGAAGAAGCCAAAAGCTGTTTGTACTCCTTTCACTGTCCTCCAGTTCGAAAGTGAAATCCCTGGGAATGTCATTACTAGCATTGGAAAAAAGGCAAAAGATAACGACTTCTGGCTTGGGTTTTCTGAACAATACCAACGCGGGTCACCTATCAAGAACGACTACTACTACGCGATTGAAGGCGAAGACGAATCAATAGAAGACATAATAGCGGCCATTGTCGTAACTATGGCATTTGGCGGCATCCACCTCGCAGCATGGAATTTTGCATTTCCTACCTTCATCGAGCAGATTATGTGGAGATGCTCTGGGCTCATTTGTGCAACTTTTTTTATTGTGTATACTTTTATTGTTTCCGCTCGAGTTGTGATGGAAGAATTGCTAGGAATTGAGGTAAAATCGCGCTCGAAAGACTTCGATGCCGGAGTCTTTGTTTTAGCCTTCGTACTCTACGTTGTAGCACGGCTTTTCTTGTTCGTGGAGATATTTCGATTACTTTGTTTTCTTCCACCTTCTGCATATATAGCGACCTGGGCATTAAACATTCCTCATATTGCTTAATGGGATGTAAGGTGTATTGGTTTTATTAATGGAGTTAACGTATTGTTTTACAATTATCTTTTCCCTAATTATTGCACTTTCATATCACTTAGTAGAACCATAATATGATTTAAGAACAACTTTATACAAGCACCTTATAATGAATCGTTGTAAGGTCTTACTGTTGGCATAGGTCAGCATAGACGGAAGTCACGTGGGTAGTTAAGCGAGCGGGCTAGCCGTATTGGGATTAGTGTGGGCGAGCGCAAAAGGAGTATATCTTCATGCTCCTTTCTCCCCTTAGCTAGACTTGTTCTTTAGACATCAACAATAGAAGTAAACCTACCCTTACTTTTGGTGTTTCGGGCCGTATCACATGTGATCCGGTATCCTTGGTGTGGATACCAACACTTACAATACTCCCCTAAATTTAGGGCTATGTACAAGTACAATAGCTTTAATACACTAAATTTTAGTATATTTTTATAAAAGAATTCTTTTAAATCTTTTTCTTCTTCCTTTCTACTATTATTTAAATTTGTAAGTATCTTTGCAAGTCCCTTCCTCCCCCTCCCTTCTCTCTCTCTTTCTTTACTTTTATTTTTACTTCAAGTATGTAAGTCTTTCTCTCTTTATTTCTTCTCATTTCCCTCCCTCTCCCTCTTCTCCTCTCCTTTTTTTGCCGGACACACACGAGAGGGAGGGAAATTGAGGGTAGGTAGAGTGGGTAGAGTTGGGGGGGGAATAAGGGTGGAAATGAGAGTAGATCTTAACATAGCCAAGTTTCATAAATTCACAGTTCTATTCTTATACCCCCGACCTTCGGTTATTTGACAACCCTTGATGCAAACTGGAACCGTCCAATAAAAGAGAGTCAATGCTCTTGTTGTTTCTTCCGACGAATCGTTGTAAGGTGCTTTTGTGGGGGCATTGCAGAGGTTTTGCGAGTTTTGTGTTATTTGAGCTTTGTCATAGCGCTGAGATATTGATCACGGCAACGATAACAATTATGTTTGCTGCTTTATATGTTCTATTAATGTGCTCGAATATTGTTCTCGTATAACAATATAGGAATATTCTCATCCTACTGATAATATATTCAACATTAGCTAGATACTAATAAAACTTTTCTAACTGTCAGATGTTTCTCCATTCGTGACACTACTTGGCCATTGGACAATTGTTTTTGACTTGCTGATCAGCTACATGCAGCACTTCTAGACCTCTCTACCTCTCAATGCGGTCAGTGTGGGGATTGGGATTCATGAAAGACCAGGCAGGGGGTGCAGCGGATGCTGCGGGGTCCAGCGCCTTGGTCTGTGCCAACCCGGAACTTCTGCCGTCCTCCATTGATCGACGATACGAGGCCATATTTTGGGCTTATGGCCAAAACCGAGAGAACGTGATACTACATACATCCAGACTGATCACTAAAATTCTGCCCTCTCTAGTACATTCTCGCAGCTGCCGGGAGCACGGTATTACGATGGATAGCACGCAACGTATCAAATCAGCTCTCGTTGTGGGAGGTTGCGGCTCTCTCGGCCATCGAATCGTCGAGGGGCTGCTCAAGCTTGACCCACCGCCCCAAGTCTCTGTTTTTGACCTGCAAACCAAAAACAATCGGGTTCCCTCCGTCGAGTATTATGAAGTCGACATCACAACTAAAGACGAAGTCCACTCTGCACTCCGCAAAGCCCAGCCACAGGTCATTTTCCATACAGCATCGCCACCACCTAGCCTCTCGGACCTTGATCTCTACATGAGGGTCAATGTTGGTGGTACACGGAACCTAGTTGAATGCGCCAAGGTATACAAAGCTCCCCGTGCCACCATTAGCACCACCTTTCTCACTGGTGGGGTACAGTCGTCGTTAGACATAATACTAGCACTTTTTACTCTTCGTTCATAATTCATGAGTAGTTTCTTGTTGAAACAATGCTAAGGATTTCTTCATGTAGGAACTCGGCACGCAAGCCTTTGTATATACATCAAGCGCTTCCGTCGTCCATGATTCCGTCAGCGACTTGGTCGAAGGAGACGACAATCTTCCTCTTCTCTACCTGCCAGTCCAGAGAGAAATCTACTCGCACACCAAAGCGCTCGCCGATCAACTCGTGCTCGATGCTAACAGCACTACTAAAGGCGGTATGCTGACCGTCTCAATCCGACCCGCATCTATGTTCGGAGAGAACGACTGGACTTCCAAAGCCATGGTGGACAGTGCAGCGGCCGGGAAATTCAAATTCCAGATGGGCAACGGCAAGAACATGTTCGACTGGACGTACCAGGAGAACGCAGTCGATGCACATATCCTCGCCGCTCAAGCACTATTGAGGAGCTTTGTGGAATTGCCACCTGACGATATGCGTGTTGCTGGCGAGGGATTCCTCATCACCAACGATGAGCACATCCCATTCTGGGACTTTGCGCGCGCCATCGGAGATGCGGCGGGGTATCCTACAAAGATAGAAGAGGTAAGGGCTCTACCAAAGTTTGTAGGGCTCACGATGGCGGTTATTGCTGAATGGTGGGTTTGGATCACTTCTTTTGGACGCCAGAAGTCAAGGATGAATAGGGTCGCTATCAGGTATAGTTGTATGACTAGGACGTATCGGATTGAGAAGGCGAAGAGGATCTTAGGGTATAGGCCGCGCGTCAGCTTGAAGGAGGCTATTCGAAGGACCGGAATGTCTTTTAGGAAGGAGTCGAAGAAAGAGTCGTGATGGAAATGCGGTGTAAGTGATGGAGTTGGCAGATGAATGTCGAAGGAAGCAGTGCGTTGGTGATGTAATGTGGATTATGCGCAGAACGCGAGAGAGCGTTCGTCCAAAATGCAATTGACGCAAGAGAATTTTGATTATTTCACGATCTCGGGTCAGCCTGTTCGAAAACCTCGTGCTTATACATGATGGCCTGGCCAAAGATAGACTGCTGCTCCGTATCCGCGTCCTTGGCTTCTCCAAACCTGGGTTTGCCTGTGAAGAACATGGCCAAATGGCCGAGGAGATGTTTAGGTCTGATGTGATGTGTCAGGTTACCAGAAATCTTACCTAGGTAGAACATATTCAATTCCAACTCATGTAACGCGATCCCATCACATGGAGAGAGGCATGATTTCGCAAAGGTGTTTTGACCCGCTGGAATTGACAGAAACGGCTCCATGAACTTCTGGCACTCGAGAAAGAATGATGGCTGTGGACATCGTCGGAAAAATCCTCGGTTGCCTCCAGATTGTTGCTCAAGACGCGGTTTCACGAGTACCAGGAATGCTAAGCCCTGCTCTCGCACCAGGTTCTGCCTTCAGAGAGTCCCCTGATTCCGAATCTTCATACCAATATATAGACGCAGTGTCTGAATCAATGTGATGATATTGTTCCACGGCCTCATCCCAAGCCCAGTAATCATCTGATCCTGGGGCGCGAGCCGAGTCCACCGACGAAGTAACCGCTGGCACACTCGACTTCGTCCTTGCCCTTCTAATTCTAGGCGAACCGGAATGATTATTCAATCGTCGAGGTCTGATGGATTGCTCAATGGAAGAGTGATCAGATTCAGTATGTGAGCTTGGGCGATGATTGAGTATTTGAGTGTCCTCAGTACCCCGCTCTAAAAATTCCAGTACTTTGTAGGGTGTACTTTTACCGTGACTTCTAGGCATATCTGCTGTCCTTAAGGTCTCAAGAGCGAGATTACCACTAGCATTCGTAGATGATATCAAGTATTCTGAAGCCACATGGATCTCGCTGTCATGGTCTAAAACCGTCAGAATATCGGGCAAATTCTCACATCTAGCTCGAGACCGCAGATTGCGCTCTTTCAAGACCTTTGGAGATCTCGAAACATCTTGCTCAGCTATGTTGCTAGAGCTTGACAACGGCTTTCCTATAGCTTTTGTAGTCTTCACCCATGGCTTGCCTTCAAGATCAAATTTTGGCTCCAGATGCTTCGCCTCTAGCGATGAAGCTGCTATCTCCTGTCTCTCCACACCTGCATACAGGTCGTATACCTTATGGAAAGATTTAGTAGCCGATTGAAGAGTTGTACCCCTGTCTGTAAATCCACTCTGTGCAATCTCGGCCGCCATTGGCAGTGTTGCGAGTATTGTGAATAGTTCAGTTCCGTACAGTTTCACAGATTATTTATACGTACGCAGTGGTGATTTTATAAGTAGATACGTACGAATGCAAAAAACTGAACGTACGCACTAAACTGCTCGTATACTACTGTACTAGCTTAATGCCAAGAAATCTAAAAGAGAAAAAGCGTTTAGTCCGAACTAGGAAATAGTGAAGCTATTTAGAAGTCTATTTATTTACCTATCTTTTAAAGTATGCTTATTTTTACAAATAATGCAACGAATATAATCCAGCAAGTTTCTTATTATTACATCGTCGCTAGGGACCTCGTCGGCGCCAAAATAAGGGGTAGGTGGGGGTGGCTAGGAGCTCAGCCTCCCTATTTACCGATGATTCTTCCGTACAGTAGTATACGGCCCAGTGGTATCCGTTTGAAGATATACTACGCCGTACTACGCCGTATTTTCAAAAGGTGAACTGAACGTACGTCCGTATGGAAAAGCTTGTACGGTATGGACGGAGTGGGGCGTTTCCTTATATACGGCAAAACTACTCGCAACACTGGCCATTGGGTTCTGCTGCCGCAGTGAATCGGAATAGAATTCTGTCAGTCCATCGTTTAACGTACTAGAAGACACTGGTGCTAAATTCGAGGCCACTGGAATCCTTCCTTTTTCAGAATCTATCCCTTCCGCATATTGTGTCGAATCATGGTTGCTTGGCGGGAGTGGTTTCTTAATCGAAAGTTGCACCAGCTTTTCGCAGAATTTGCGATTCGTAAGTGATGATTTTGGTTCTTCAGAGGCACGAGACAACTCTGGTCTCAGGCTTTCAGCTCTGTCAATTTCTGTCTGCTCCTCTGACTTGGAAGGCTTATTCCTGTTACTTTTCTCATTTTCGGAACTTGGACTGTCTCTCCACGCCGAAGCTAGAGGTGAAGTAGCTTTCGTTGTAGCAAAAATATTTGCCACGGGCACTGGAGAGGAGGTATTCGAAGTAACTGGCGAACTTCGCAAAGTAGCTTTATTTGTGGCAGACATTTGTGGAGACATTTTCGTAGGAAGTGACAAACGTCGCGGATTGTCTTTTGATCGATCGGAAGATCCGAAAGACATTGCTCTAGGACTTTTTCGCCACGAATCGGTGCGCTGTTTGTAGCGTTCTGAGAAATCAAAAGATGCCTTGAATTCCTGCTTGGTCCCTCCCTCGAAAGGGCTTGGATAGCCTGGAAACATTCCTGACTCGTCTTGCTTTCCAAATATCAATTCGAAAGGTAAATCTTGTGCAATTGTGAACCGGCATGCGTAATTATACGATCTCGAGTCGGCATTTCGTCTCAGCCAATGTATCGGTGCTGTGTCATCTTCATCAATCTGAAGGCCCAGCTTCTCTACCAGGCTTTGCGACAACATACTGTCGTTCGTTGGACGGCACCCTTGCTGCTGCTGATGGCCAATGACGGGATGCATTAGTGTGTGGGGATTCAAACAACTTGATGTTTAGCTTGAACTTAGACTTAAGCATATCAGTAGCGTTCTCTTCCCTTTATGATAGGGAGTGATAGCCTACAATGCTCTTGTGCCTTTTGAGAACGCGACGGAAGATACGAAGCACAGAGTCTACTGTATCACACAGCCTCAGCTCATTGTAAACGACTGGGAAGACGCTGGGAAGACGCTGGGAAGATCACATATACAATCGTGCGGAAACAGAGAGGTTTTACAGATGCGAAGACCCTTGCTGGAGGTTTTCGTAACCATGTCACGTTTTATGTGCGTGAGGCTGAATCTCCCATCATCGGGCTTGCATTGGCTGGGGCCACAGCCACGTGCTAGGTTGTGATAAGATGACCAATTTTTGCATCTGCAAACGAGGACCTGCTAACATACACTTCGAAACTCGCACAATAAACCCAGCGAGAGACTTCTCGCCTTTTAAGAAACGTTAGAATAGTGGAAGAGCGCTTAACCGAGTGCTGCAGGACGGACATATGTTTTAGACACCCATTTGCGATTCTCTCGAGCGAGCCTTGAGTTCAGCCTCACGCGTTCGGCATTTGTGAACTGCGAGGAGCTGCGAAACGTCTCCGCGCTTGCTGCATCGATTTCCCCTAAATTACACGATACGAGTTTTGGTAGACTTGCTTGTAGCACTTCTGCCGACTCCGTTTCCCATTTCTTCTGAAGACTTCAAAGCAGGACCACCGGGATAACACCAAGATGATCAAAATGGCGAAGATCCAATGCCGGTACTTGTTTGATAAATTTCATCGCCTCTTGACGGAAAGATTGGAAGATTCCCATTTGTCAAGCCAGGACACTGAGAAGTTGAACGATAATTCCCAGGATACCCAAAACTCCCACAACAACCGCCAGGACACCCAGAACCTCAAAGATGAATCTCAGAGCAGTCAGAAGTTCAACGATAATCCACAGAATACTAGGAATCTCACGGATCTAGAAGTTGGCATGATCGATTCGGAACGAAGAAGCATACAAAGCGAGAACAGCGAGGATCTATGCACATGGCAAGTGAATGCTCAGGTACGAGACCTTGATGGTAAAACTTGGACATTGCCCGTTCTTGTCGACACCCAGTCTCCCAAGAGCTTTATAAGTCGGGGAACATATTCGGAGATTGGTCCATTCAAAGAAAGACCCATCCCGGACTCGAAAAGAGACACGTTCTCAGGCCCTTTCGGAAACGATCTGATCGAACCCCAGTCTTTCATCAATGTCTGGTTGGAGTTCCAGGGAATCGAGCTCCAAAACATGGAAGCCAGGCTGAGAATCATGGAAGGGGCGGACAAGTTCGGGGTCTTACTTGGTCGGGACTTCATCTTCAAATACAAGAAGAAGACAGATACCTCGCTACTGCTTCTGCTGGAGGATACAATTGACAATACTTCAAGCCCGAATACTAGTCCAACACTGATTGGTGCTCTGATTTCGAAAAAGAAGACTCAGAGTAAGTATATGCCCTTGTTTGCTATAAAAAAACACGCTAACACTAGAGCGAAGAACAAGAAACCATAGATGAGGAGCTCCGCTTGAAATTCGAACAAGATCGGAGGGCTCTGCACGGGAGCATGCTAGGCTTGGCCTTCGATCCATCTCGAGCATCCACCACTATCGACTCAGCGCGTACTCCATGGAGCAATATCAAATCTGATGCGCGCCCCATCCCAGCCATGTACGCCCCGTCTCTTCAAGGCACTATCTCAACCTGCGAGTCCTATCCTGTACACTCAGCAATGCCAAGTGAGTTGTGCTGAGATCCTAATGCGGAATAATAAACCATGGATATGAAAATGATTGACAACTAAATGGAATCGCAAACTCTGTACCCTCATCTTGAGTGTCATCACCAATCGCGACGGCACGTGCTTCGAGTGACCACAGTGCTTACAAGACAGCGCCGAGCCCTCGTCAAGCTACTCGGCAGGCGTCACTGATTCATGCAGCAATTTTCGTCAATCGGCTCGTTCATACTTCTGCCACAGGCGTCTTCCATGTCGAGCTGCGATGGTTCAACCGCACTGGCGGATAAAACGGCAGGCCCAGCTTCTGGACAGGCCGGAAGATATAAATCGTAAGTCGATTTAAGCTTTTCCTAGATCCTTCCTTCTAGGATGTTTTCGGCTTCGAGCGAGGGACTAACTGTTTTGGAATTAGATGCTCGACCTTAAAACATCGGCTCTTATCGACGTCCACATTCCTCGATTCCTCCTTCGACACTTGCAGCATCTCACTTCACCTCTCAGAAGAATAAAATAGCTTTGCATCAACAGCGAACCTTTTCGACGTGATGCAGACGATTCATAGCGGTCCGCGACCTGGAAACTACTGAGCAAGTGCGACATACGACAACAGGGTCTCGGAACGACTTCTCGACTTCCCTAAACTACGAATAGCGACCCTACTTGTGTCCATGGATGTATAAACACACCATATCTCAGTGATGGCATAAAAATATGCCCTCCAGCTGTTTTGCGCATCTTCGTCTCGGGAACATACACCCGTTGTGTTTTCGCTGTCTACTGACACTTTTTTTCGATATATTGCTGAGCCACTGCACTTGCTGGTTGTATCTCTCAGAGGACACTCTTTAGTGGATTCGGGATATCTATAGACAATCTATAGGGTTTGCGTGCGATGGTGCATGCGTTAGACGAACTACAAATGAATAGATTGTGGAAGGAATCGTCGGGTTTCCCCCCTCTGGCATGTGGTAGTGCAATGTATCTTATATTAGGATACAGTCCCACCGTGCTTGGCCTAAAACTGGTGTTGCAGCAGTCTGCAGGTACCCTCCTTCCAGGCACGATCCGTCTTAAACAGCCAAAAACTGCAGACCAGCTCAGCCTAAATACCGGTGCTCTATAGCCAAGCCAAGAATGCAGGACGCCATTATCAGCTATCTCGCATGGGAGGAATATCAGCTACTGCCATGCAGCAACTTTCAAATCTTCCGTATATCACCCAACCATCTCACCACTCCAATTGTCCAATCGGCACATCTCCCTTCCAAGTTACTACCCCTTTTCACAATCAACCGTATTACAATAGCACTACTTCACTAGCGGCAAGTCAGTCCTTCCCCTGTTGCCAAGGAGAGACATAAGAGCAACGACCCGACACCATGGCACCGGCTCCGCTCTCACATTTCCTCTCTATGCTGAGGAATTTGTGACCTCTTAGGCTTCTGGCACACAATCGAACTCAGAGCGGCTTGTGTTACTCGAATTAAAGCCTTCTTGCAATCTTTAGACGGGTTGGGATACTTCAATCATGTGCATCACCCGATATTGCCGTCCACCATCGGACGATTGGACAGTTTCCTCCTGTATACATTTGAGATTGAAACCGAAAGAATACTGATGTGATTAGCCGTGAAACTATGGGAGATCGCCTTCACATTCAAAATGCAGGTAGATGACTCGGGATCATGCATGTCATCCCACACGATGTAGTGCATGACGAGAAGTTGTACGACTTGATGTGTTACCTAGAATGATTCGCTTTACCTGTATTTCAAGATGGGCTGAACTATGGAAGAAAGGCGAGAAAGCAGACAGTTGCAGAGACAGGACGAGACGATATTCAAAGTGATGGCGTGTGTACATGGTATCATTGGGTAAACTCCTCTCTAAATGCTATCCCACATTCCTCCTACTGAATGCCAACTCTATGCGTATGCTTGAATCATGGATCCTATCCTACAATTCCTCCTCCTTCTCTGTTCTAGGCCATGGTCCGCTCACCTGCGTTCGCCAGCCAAAAATATATATTCAGAATGCCTCCTTATCTCCAATTCGTGTTTCATATCCCAGAATCATAATAACAGGCACCCCGAGAACTCCAAGCGAAAAATCCAGTGATCATTTCCAATCAGTACAAAGATGGACTGCGACTCCCAGCCGCACCACCACACCAGCATCCAGTATCTGAACCATGCTCGACTTGCACCACGACGTCAATTCCATGTAGTATTAAGAAATCCCTCGTTCGTTCCTTAACATCATCCAAATCCGAACCGCGTGTAGCAATGACGTGGATCACTCCTAATACTTGTTCGTTCTCGCTCTCGCTATTCGTATTCTTATCTCCCATCCAAAATCTCGGGACATTATAAGACTGCACTCCCCGAAGATCGCTGACACCAGCTAGCGTATCGCGGAGTGTGTACTCGATCTCGTCTGGGATTGTGAGAAGGAGTTTCTTGGCGGAGGATTTGAGTAGTGGGATAGAAGAGAGGAAGATTAGTATGGCGATCACGCATGATGCCAGAGGATCCCAGCCGTTGAATCCTGTGAAATAGATGAGCGCTGTTGAGACCATGACTGCTGCTGAACCCATGGTATCGGCCAAGACGTGGAGGAAGATGCCATGCATATTCTCGTTTTCGTGAGAATGGGCATGAGCGACATGAGTGTGGGCTTTCTGCTTAGTGGATGAGGAGTCGACCAGGAGAGGAGAGTGTGAGTGAGATGAGTGGTCGTCGTGATCGCGGTCATGCATATGATCATGATCATGGTCGTGGTTGCATTCGTTATGCATGTGCGGCTTCTCGTCCGAATGGGAATGGGAATGTGAATGGTTGTGGGAGTGGCCATGGTCGTGTCCTCCATGATCGTGTCCGTGGTTATGTCCATGATGGCCAAAGCATGCCATGCCAACTAGGTTGACCGCCAATCCTAATCCACTAACGACGAATAGTTCTGCAAGTCGTTTCGTCTCTCTTCCTTCCACAAGCCGCTCTGCTGCCTCCGCCAGAATCTCTACGCTGATAAGCCTGTTTTGCATTAGCATCAGAACGCAAGTTTGGATTCAAGGCCGTCTTACATCAAGAAGACAGCGTTTCCAAAGCCCGATAGACTCTCAATTTTTCCAAATCCGTATGGGAACCTCTCGCTGGGCGGCCACTTGCTGGCCATTGATGCAAACAACCCGACTCCCAAGGCGAGACAGTCAAAGAACATATGTATGCTATCGCTCAAAAGTCCGAGAGAATCGGTCAGGTACCCGTAGAAGGCTTGGACGAGCATAAATGCAAAGTTGAGACTGGTTACATTAGCATTCGTGCTAAAGTGCAAGTGAAGTGTACAAACCTCATAAAGTAGAATATCCTTCGAGAGTCTTTGTCTGCCATTATCGCATGTAGTAATGGCCATTTTAACACCAGTGGTAGAATGAAGTTTGTAAATCTCGACCGCGGCTCAGCTGGCGAAGAGTGGGGATGCAGATGTCCATGATCGTGAGGTATGACATTGACTGAATTCAATGAAGGCTCGAAGGTATCTATCTGCGAAGGCGCGGGCGACAATTCGTAGCCCTGCTTCTCGAAGGTGGCAACCGGTGGTAGGCCATTGCTATTTGGTGGTGTAGGTAGATATCCAGACTGCGAAAATTCCCGTTCATGGCTATGGCTGTGACTATAGCTATGGTTGTGCGAATGGGTATGATCGTGATCGAGATGTGTGTCTGAGTGTGAATGCGAATGTAGGCTGCCGTTTGAGCGCTCCGTCTTCAATGTCCTCGGCGTGCTCGCAGGATACTGGCGACTCGGCGAGTGGGAGTGGAGATGGCCATTGTGCCCATGGCTATGGGTCATGGCCGATGCTGGCAGAGCATAGGTTGAAGCCATGCTCTTGCTATCAATCGAGCTATGAAGCCCGCGCGGTGGTGGCTTCTCCCCGCATGTGTCTCGTCGGCGCGGTGTTCTTCTAATCTCTTTTTTGCGCCGAGACAAGGTTTTACTCAGCCAGTTATATGAATGCTTGTGATAATCGACAATATCTAGCAAGCAAGAGAGAATTGGGAGATCAAGGCGCAGTGGACGGGCGCGAGGGTCGTTATCGCGGAGGGGAGAGGAGATTGGCAAGGTGTCAGTTGTGGAGGAGGAGAAGTTGGAAGGTCAAAGTCACCTCGGATCGTCGAGCGTCTGTTATTGATTGATTGTGCCCCTGACTTTAGCTGGATGCACGCAGGTGCTGCGTTGATAGGCTAAAGCGTCGTCATTTTAGGGGCTAGCCCGCACCGGCCAGGGTTCCCCGGCCTTACATTCGACCTTCCCTTTCCGAACGTGAGGCTACCACTTACAACACCAAAAAATTATATACTACCGTCTTTAACATCTGCCGCGACCGTGTGCGAATAATGCTCGGAAATATCTAGTACATTAGCACATTTGACCATGAGTGGCATCTGCGACGGTATTTCTAGCACTTTGGGCAATTTAGAAGCCACGTCGTCATAATGTTGGATTTACTTTTGACGCTGGCAGTGGTAGCATCCACAGCCTTCACTATTGTGCTCCTAATGCTGCCAACTCGATACGTCAAACATTCGCCTCCTAAGGCGACCGCAACTGCATCTGCAAATGAGCCCAAGGTCTCCGTCCAAGTGCTGGTTCTCGGAGACATTGGGCGCAGTCCCCGGATGCAGTATCATGCTGCGAGCATCGCCAAACATGGTGGCAGAGTAGATGTGATTGGATATCAAGGCATGTAATGCGACATGTAACAGCGGATTTCTGCTAATAATTTGCAAAGAGTCTACACTCCATCCTGCCCTCGTTGGCAATCCTCTCATCACAATCGTACCTTTACCTCCTCCACCACCTTTCCTTCGATCGAAAGCGCTTCCGTTTATGTTGGCAGGACCCTTGAAAGTTTTATGGCAGATATGGAGTTTATTCTATACCCTGAGCTACGTGACCCGACCGTCTAGGTGGCTGCTGGTGCAGAACCCACCTTCAATACCGACTCTTGCCATAGCCATGATCATCTGCTTCCTGCGGAACACTCATCTGATCATCGACTGGCATAACTACGGCTGGACAATTCTGGCAGGCGCACGAGGAGAGAACCACCCTTTTGTCACTATCTCAAAATATTATGAAGCAGTATTAGGTAGTGTGGCACCCACCGCGTCTTTTACTGTTACCCACGCCATGCAGAAGCAGCTGCAAAACAAGCCTTACAACATACGATCACCAATATTCACATTGCACGATCGACCAGCCGCTATATTCCAACCTATTAGTAGCACGGAAGCCAGACAAACCTTTTTACAGCGTTTGCCAGAAACCAACAAGTATGCCGAGGAAATCATGGCTGGGAGGACAAGGCTTCTAGTAAGCAGTACATCCTGGACTCCAGACGAGGATTTCAATCTACTCCTTGAAGTTTTATGCTTGTATTCAGCTTCCAGTCAGACACTTCCACCAATCTTGGCAATCATCACAGGCAAAGGGCCTCAGAAGCAGATGTACCTTGACCAAATAGCCTCTCTTACTAAAAGTTCAAAACTGCAAAACGTTACGATTTTGACGGCATGGTTAAGCGCTGAAGATTATGCAACACTCCTTGCATGCGCAGATCTCGGCGTCTGTCTACATATGAGTAGTAGCGGTGTAGACCTCCCCATGAAAGTGGTCGATATGTTTGGAGCCGGGTTACCTGTTGTAGGGTATGGCGATTATGAAAGTTGGAGCGAACTTGTCAAAGAAGGCGTCAATGGTCGAAGCTTTGTCACGAGTACAGAGTTAGCCAAAGTGCTAGAAGAGCTGTTTAGTGACGTCGAGGCAAAGCAGTTGTCCGTGCTCAGAAGAGGCGCAGTGAGTGAAGGAAAGAGGAGGTGGGATGAGGAATGGGATGAAGTTGCAGGGAGACTACTCGGCTTGTGCGAATGAGATCGTTGAGAAATACCCATTGATTCAACTCTTTCCAAACTTTACGCAACTCGGATTATCTATTGGTGAGGAAGCACCTGTGTCCCTTGCCAACTGCACACTCGGAGTGCTTTCTCGAACGATAGACAGAGCATGCAATACTGTAGCTCCTAGACCCTGACGAAATGGCTGAATTCTTTACCTACTGCTTCCTAATCTTCAAATCACCTAACTCCGGCTGAAAACTTTCTGTCACTTTCATCCTGTATGCTCGCAGGCACCCTATCACACATCGCGACTCCTATCCGAGAGCATGTGATCTCTAACTCCCCATTTTATGCTCACTGGATCACGAAGGAGAAATTGACGGCATATTCTCCTCTGATCTTGGAGGCGGAGATTAGATTTAGGCCGGCTGGGACAGCTTATTCTGCACACAAAAAGGAATAGAGGAGCGCAAGGCCAGTATCTCGTATGGAAAAAAGTATCGTGTGGGTGCTCAACTAGGAGAGAAGTTATGGCATTATCAACAGGATATTTCAACGAATGAAAGTGCTTCAATATGGATCTAGGGAACGTACACGGAGTCCGGTTGACTGCAATAGAGCAATGCATGGGCAACGTTGGGAGGAAGTAGACTCTTAGCGCAAGAGAAAGACCAACGTTTGACAGAGAGAGTTGTTGAATGCAGGAATTGCAATAGTTAGGATAGAGTCACGGCAGAGGTGTAACTCAATAATTCGGTATCATAAAGTGCATTTGATCAAGTGCATGTGATCTAGCTATCAGCAGCTATTCACATATTCCAACTCTCTCATACAAAGCCCTTCATCGTACACTGCCAGATTCTCTCGTGGAGATTCTACCCTCCTCCACTACCAACAGGTCTTGCAATACCACTCAGGTTTACAACACCACCCATACCCATCTTCCTCTCTCGCTGGACCCATCCCGGAACCTCCTCATCTCTCTGCTCTATTCTCGCCTTGTTAAGAAGCACTTCCCATGGAATCGGGAATCCAGCATTCAGCGGCCCGTCCTTCTGTTTCGATCCTATGATCGCGAACTTTCCTTGTGCGTGGCTCATAAATCCATGTAACAGTCCTTGCATCACCAGACCAGCGATGATAGATTCAACATCAAACATACGTGGCATCTTGTTCCCAAATATAGTCCCGTGATGAGGAGACAACTTCTTTCGTCCTGCTGGAGGAGGCGCTAAAGAGGGACGCTTCATAAATATGGAATTAGTGTGTGAACGTCCGTTCTGCATAGCTGTCATGTTGTCAGATGGTCTGGTCCAGCCTTCTAGGACTTTTTGACAGAATTGAGCGGCGATGAGCATGTCGCTGATGTTGAGGACAGCTGCTTTGTTGGAGGTTGGATCCCAAGGCCAGGAGTAGGTCAGGAGGAAGACTCGGCGAGCGAGGGAACGCCAGACCAGTGGTTCACAACGAGAGAGCAACGGCAAGAGAACGCCATGGTGAAAGAACCACTTCTCATTTCCAGATTGTGGACCAAGGGCGTGTTTAAAGGCTACCATGTTGCCTTTCTTGATAGCGGCAATGATGGGAAGAAATTTAGGGAGGAGATCAGCGGCTTCGGGGCGAGAGGCGAAGTGCTGGGAAGGAAATCTGCCGAGGATTATGTTTGCGGAGAAAAGGTAGATGAGAATTGCTCGTCGGTGGGAGATAAGCTGAGCATGGCATTGGTTGTAGGCGGATTGAAGACACAGCTGAGCATAGAAGAAGTGGCCATTGGAGAAGTGGTACCGTCCGAGGAAGTAAAGGAATTGAACTCGATGACTCGCAGGGTATAGACTAAGTGGAGGAGAATTGGCAGATATATTTGTGAACAATTGGTTTGCTAGTCGCGTCTTCCTGCACTGTATACATTGTTAGCTCTGTGCTCGTCGCATCATTTGGGACGTCGGTACCTGAAAGAGAAGCTTGAGAACCATATTTGCGAACGAATAGATGCCCACTTTCTTCCCTTCTGGCCTCCCATCTCTGCTTATGCCATTTCTGTTCGCAGTTCGTTCGGTCAAACAGATGGTAAATGCTCGCTGAATCAATTCTGCCGTAGCCTCTACCAGCGTCTTTCTCTCCCCTTGGTCGGCATCCATGACTTTGCCTAAATCGCGCGTGAGATCCGGTCTCTTATCCAACATTGTCGCAAGCCTTGCTAGAGTCGAGCATAATTGGATTGTAGCTGGAAGCATGACAATTCCTAGCGAAGCATTGGACATCGCGGTAATGCAAGAGCTAGAAGCGTTACTACATTGCGCAACCCACATAATATGGGTGAACTTACTTTGCTAGACTACTCAATTGCTCGTGGGTTCGCGCCAAGTCATCCATGTTCACATCTCGCCAGTATTCCAGATACTCCTTCATGAAAGCAAGAAAGCCAGGCCACGAACCTCCCTCGTCAGCCTTGTCATCGTCGCTCAATGGAATCAATCTTTCAATGTGTCGTTCGAGTCTGCCGCTGTCTCGCCATGATGTCTTCAGCTCGAGACTAAGTTTTGTAAATTCGTCGGGAAGAGGAGGCTCGACACGCAGATATGCTTTCAGTTCCAAGTCGTTCTTTGTCTTGAGGAATCTTGAGATTTCAGCGAGGTAACCGTCGAGGATAGGCATGGTGACGAGCGCGGTGGTTGTATTTGGGAGCCATTCAGTGATGTTGGAAAAATATACTTATAAAAAATTCGCGCTGCATTGTGTCATATTCCGAGCAAACCTTGGTATTGTGTTGTTCTTCCTTGGGCTTCACGAGGCGGACAATAGCAAGGAGCAAGGCTGGTGAATCTCCCCCATCAAAAAAGGTAGCGGATTTTGGCACCTGCGCTCAACACCAGAGTCTGTAAGCGTTTAGCGCAACAACGTAGGATTTTTCTAAAACTTGGAATATTGAACGATTACTTACTTTTGAATAGTAATTCAATTTTTTTGGGAAAGTATTTTGACTTGACCATGACCGTGCTAAAAAATCAAGTTCCAAAGGCGTTGGTGCACAGACCAAAACCAGCCATTGTTTCGATGCCGTAGAACTCGGGCTGCACTTGGAACTAGGCCATATTAAGTCTAGCCCGGTTATGGAATTTACCTCCACAATTTCCTACCTCTCCTCATCATATCTCTAATTATCTGCGAGTGCTATAGGACTGCCTAAGTCTGCTTCGAGCTGCTTGCCGAACGGCCAGAGTCTCCTTGTTCTACTGGAATCGATGGAGATGAACCTGCATAAGCGACGCACTATCGGCGTTGAACTGCTGGGCAAAGTTGCTCGAGGTTGAGACCGCTTTGGCAATCCTACATTGCAGAACAGAAGACCAGATTACGCAGCCGTTCTCTTCATTGAGCTCCTTGCTTGTCCCAGAGGCATTGTTGCTGAATGTTTGATAATAATATTTTGAACTTGCAATGCATCCTCCTTTTCACCAAGGCGGCGTTCCCCGGATTTTAGCCTACCAAGTCAATTAATTTGGGGAAGAAAACCAAGAGAAGAAAAATGTCAATCGTAGCAAAGAATGGCAGGAGAACCGCCTCCTCGGCACTTCGAGATTGGCATCGTGGAGCATTGACGCAATTTAGCAATAAGCCTGGACCAGAAGACACTCAGGGTTAGTATCGACTTCTTTCCAGTTTGCCGATTCAAGTATAACAGACTAATAGGAAGGATACTCTAAGTGTTTGAGGAGAAAACTTTGCAAGGACATTGATTCCGAGTTGGAGGTAGTATCCAAGCTCAGTCTTCTCCTGTGGATTGGCGGGTATGATTACACCTTCGTTGTGAATTATGACATCCAAAGTTTCATCACTTTTCAGAGTCTCTTCGGCAAACCACAGGATTGTAGGGTGATCAGAGCTGTTAAGTTCAATATAGGATATTGTTCCTCGTTCAGAAGCCATAGTTTCGGGAGCGTGTGGAATACAGGATCTAATTGAATCGATGATGGTTGAGGCGGAAGATGTGATGCAGATGGCATCTGACCGTTGACGTCTTACAGCATTTTGCGGTCTCATAGCGGATCCTTACAGCGCCACCAGTGACGAAAAAGACATGACCGCCGCCGTATTGATGCTTCACGTCGGCGCCTGTCCATTACGGCGAAGGGAGAGAACATTTCTGTCCAGCTTACCGCCATTTTATGAGTCTATTTCAAGAATCGTGGAACGCACATTGGCACAGAGATTTAGAGGTCAAGGAATTAAGAGACATGTAGCTAAGTATTTGTATAGCTGCAACAGAGACATTGAGCTCTTCAGGCCCCATGGAATCTCGAGGGTCTGGACTCGAAACATGCGACACATCGAAGACGATGGTCCGTGGGCTGTGCAATTCCACACTAGAAACACAGATGGATCAAACAAAACCATAACTAGCTAGGGAATCAGCATGAAAACATCTTCCTTTCACAAATACCACCCCTCATCAAGTTCAAGTTCCTCAACTCGCTCGGAGCTAAGCGACGAAAAAGGGGGTTCAAGGCCCCGGACTTCCAGCTAGCCGCAAAAAAGCCTAGCGCGGTCAGCAATCTGCATGAAGCAAGAGTCGGACTTAAGAAACAACAGTACATCCTTCCTCCGAGATATATCTCCCAAACACACCTCCTGTCAGCACCCTGCATCTCCTCCCTCCAACCTCTCCAACACTCTCACTTTCCCATACAGACACCCTACAAAAAAGACACAAAATAGCGTAGTCGAAAAATCCCCGAGACAAAAAAAAATGGAGCTCGAGATGCCCGAGATCGTCTTACAGCCAATGATCCAACGAACCGAAGTCCGCGACAAAGAAGAAGACTGGACCGGAAAAAACAGCACCGCACTGAGACGAAAACTCCAAAACCGATTAAACAAACGAGCTTCCCGTAACCCTCCCCCTCCCCCAAGTTCTGGACAATCACGTGACACTAACCACCCCCTTCCCTCCCTAGGGCGACGAAAAAACGAAGCCCTCCACGCCGCAGCTCTCACCGCATACCCAGAACCCGAGCCCGAACCGAACCTAGATCCTCCCACGTCAGAACAGATCCAACACCTCCCCTGCATCCGCCTCCCAACCACCACACACTTCGAAATCGCCAAACGACCCTACGGCCACCTCCCCAACATCTGCCTCCACAGCTCCCTCCGGCAACGCGTAACATCCGCCAGTTCATTCGCCTCCTTCCTCTCATTCCCCTTACCCGTCGATCAGAAACTCCTTACATTACTGCATTTCAACCTCGTGCGTGCCCTGACGAAAAACATCCTCATCCTAGGCTTGGACCCTGAACGCATGAATGAGGATTTGGATTCACCTTGGACTGTGGTGGGGGAGGGAGAGGGGTTGAGGAGTGAGGAGGTTCCGGAGGGGATGAGACCGACAAGGTTGCAGAGGAGGGTGAGGCATCATCCCGAGGCGGATATTTTTCCGTTTCCGGAGTATAGGGATAATATGATTCTGGCGGGGGAGGAGATTGATGATATGGAGTTGTGTATGGATGTTTTGTATGGGATTGATCCCAGGGAGATGGAGAGGGAGCATGGAATGGTGGGGGAGAGTGGGAGGACGGGATTGATTGTTTGGAGTGATCCGTGGATGCCAAGTAGTTGGGAGGTGGAGGAGGGGTTTGCGAGGAAATGGATCAGGTTGGTGGGGAATTGTAAGGGGTTGATTGAGAGTACTAATTATTGGAGGGGGAGTAGAGGAGAGAGACCGCTTATTCTTCAGAGCTAGAATGATAGCTTGGTCCAAAAGATGTCTTACTTCTGCTCAATGCACTTCGCATCCCTATTACCGCCCCCAAGATTATCGTGCCTGCTGTCCTTTAAGCGACAGGGGGCAATATGAATCAGCAATTCGTCGCTTAGATTACTCACCCCCTCAACAGCGTGGATGGCCCAGCCGTATTCTCTAATCGCGTGTCAGCATTGCCTCCTCAATCTCTCTAACACAGGTAAAAATACCAAGCCGATTGCTCATTCTCGACGTCGGCCTCGCGATGAACATCAAATCCAAGTCCTCGGGATGTGCCCCACCAAATCTCTTCTGCCGATTCATCCCCGCTAACCTAGATCTCCCGAACAGAAACCATGTCGCTAAGAGATTGCCTCCAGTTTGTCCTGCTCCTCTGTACCAATATGGTTGCGTTCTCGGGTTTGTAGAGCTGCTCAAGCGAATCATCGCTTCGTACTTTGCTTTATCGGAAATATCGTGCCAGGAGTAGGGAGATGATTTCTTAATGTATTGTTTTAGGTTTGACGGATTAGCTACCAATGCTTGGTATATCACTTCTGTTTCCACCTGATTTACCGTTAGTCTGTGCATTAGTGTTAGAGAAGGAGCGCTACACACAGCCATCTCCGTAAAGACTGCTTTGCTCATTTGCAGGAGTCTCATTATTTCCTCGTCAGTCTGGTTCATTCCTAGCAGGGTTGACAATTGGCGCGTCTGCAGTGAATGGCGTGATGAGATGGGAGTCCTGCCGGCCAGTTCGACACTACCACCTAGCTGTTCCTTGATGTCGTTGAATATTCGGAAGGCGGGTACGAGATATCCAACCTTGATATCGGGGGAGCAGGCAATTATATGGCCGTATAGGTCACCATGCTCTGGATCAATGACCCAACACCCCATATCTCCTCTTTCTAGGTCAATGAGCTGAGATCTACATGTTGCCATCTAAGGAAGGGACCTACCAAACTTCCCATCAACTCGAACAACATAAACTTCTTCTGATGAGACACCGTGAGGCGATTTGTAGAACATTGACGACGCCGACAGGAAGCCAGTCTGAATTCCGATGCTCGTGACCACCAGGACGTTCACCGTCTCTTTTATGGTAGCAACAATGCGTTCAACGTAGAGTTGACATTGCCCTGATACCCAGTTTATTGACGTAATGTTTGCTGGTTCATGGTGAGGATGTTGTATCTCAATCAATGCCCAGTCGAGGTCAGGGCGTTGGCCGTTCAGAGAGGATGCTAGTTGACTTCCGATGCCGTGCCCCTCCATTTCCTTGATAGAGTCTATGTCTGTTAGAGTGCTCTTCAATTGAGCTTCGATGGCGTACCTGTGTAGCTTCGTTCGGCTAGAACCTCGATCATATTAGAAAGCTGAGATGCATGCTCGACGAGATGAGTATTAGACTCGTAACCTAACATCGCGTCAATAATAGATTAAAGAAAGCATTATCATGCACGAACGTTCGCCCATTATTACATCACCAAGGTCATCTTTTCCTTGCAAAGGGTCCGCGCCATCAAAGGCGAAATCCATCCATGGACTGGCAGGTGGAAGGTGAAAATCATCCTCGAATGCGTGTGCTACAGTGAGTCCACAGTATATATCATCATGCTCGCTAGTTCTTAATCGTACAAATCCGCCGATGGTCGCTTTTCGGGAGATTGATGTAGGACAGGCGCTCCTTGGCACAGACCTCTCCATGACATGGATTGAGCAACCACACACATCATTAGTAATTGGGGGAGAAAAGTACACAAACTCGCTGTCAGCTGCAGCCAAAGGACTAGGAGGTTGAAGCCGTCTAAGAGACGTAGGGGGGTGGGTGCTGCTGACCAACAAAACTCCTTGATAACGAGTGAGTATGCCAGCTCTCCGCACAAGGTTGAGACACCTGTCACGTGGGAGTTCTGATTCGCAGCTGAGGACCAGTGTCGGACACGCTTCTTGCTCAGCCTTCCCAACCATAAACAGTCCGAACGTGATCGAGAAGGGCTTAGAAACATTATTGTGTAGATAGGGGGCATGCTGGTCGAGGAGATCTTTGACCTCGCGGAGTAGGCTTCGCGAGATGCGAAAAGCTAGACCCGCCACTTCCCAGCACTTTTGTGTACCTAGAGAACAGCAAGGAATACCGATAGAAGCTTCTGGATATGGCCATCGAGACTGTGCTGAGGTGGTGTTTCCTGATGTTTGGGGTTGCTGAGGACTTTCTGAGACGAGACTGTCTTTGAGGTCTGGCCGAGTCGAGGTGTCCGTACTTGGAATCGTTGAGTTCATGTTCGCCTGTCGGCACGACCCAAGGGAACACTGAACCACGCTTCATTGATCGTTGTTTTCATATCATAACGATTCATATGCGTTGGGTGAAATGAGGGGTCTGGCGAAACAGGTACAGTACGTTCTTCGATACCGCAGAACAGTCGTGAGATGAAATTGCAGCAAATATTATGCTCGAGTTGACAATTGAAGGTCGATCTTGTCCATGCATCCCATTGCTCCATCGTGAAGCATCGCAGTATGTAGTCTCCATTCTCACGAAAGCGCCGTTCACCGACCGCGTCAGCTCGCAAAGAGAAAAAGCCAAGAAGACTTGGAAAGAAAAGCAATGAAGATGCATGTGTGCATGCGTGTATGTAACCTTAACTTGGTCCCAGCAAATCATCAAGAGGCCGATGCAAGGAAATACGGAACTGGCGCTCTCAAAGTGGCAGGAGCGAGTTAGATGGTGGGAAGCAGCTGTCGCTTCCGTTGATAGACCGCTGATAGACCGCTGATAGACCGCCGCTGCCACGCGTCAAGAACTTTTTGACGACCACTTCAGATGACGCGGCAAGGCTGCAGAGAATAATCAACTGCTGTTTAGCCGTACGGGAGACTGATACGAGGATTGGAAGATAGCACCGACACTCGTCGAATTAAACGTCGTGTAAAACGTCGTGTAAAACGTCGTGGATAAAGGAAAGGCTGACTCCCCATGAGCTCGTCGCAGAAGGCTGTCGAGCTGGAGACGGGACTGCCCACTGAGCACGCGGATAAACAACATCAATTACGACTCCGAAAAGCTCAAGAAACGAGAAACACGGATTGCAGGTGTTCAATACCGTATCAGGATGCGATTGCACAGATGGAGAACACGGCCATTGTTTACAAGAAGAAAAGAAGCTCCTCAGGAGTGTTGATCGTCCTGTCCGTAGGTGTGTTTCGATCAGCTAGCGGCTGTTCTAACCACACCCCTGTTCTTCACACTAGTATTTCTAACCCCACACCATTATCCTCTCCCCTCTCCACTTGCAACCCAGCAGTGATGAAATCAATGTCTCTTAAACCCATTAAAATGAGTGTTGAAATTCTCATACCCATATCCATTAGCCCTTCAATCAATGACTTTCAATTCGCTATATCGGTAGAAATGTTGACGTGTCGTGCGGTCATCATGCTGAGACCAGTCGACTTCCTGTCCGCCGAACAGAGTAAGTGTTGACGACACCTGCAAAATGTTATACAAAGATTTAAAGCAAGTATCCTAGGTACTTTAGGGATGTCAAGAAGTTCAGAGACGGTATTCACACTAATTTAACCTTCAATTTCGCATCACCCACGATCATTGGCCGTGGGTTTGTGTCAGATGGTTTAATGGAAAAGGCATCAATTGGAGGGCAAATGATTGTATTGTAAGGTCTAAGGTTCTAAGTCCAAGAGGAAGAGTATGAGGATATAAAGTAAGGGGAGAGATTAGGAACCCCTGAACTAGGTAGAACCAAACTGGAAATGCCCTGTTGCACCATTGCACTGGCCGCTGCACGTGACTTTCATCTGACAGTTTGATTATGGTTTTCTTTTGTCGGACATCTAAGTGTCTCTGGCGGGATAATTACTTTCGTATGAATGGCTTCCAACAGATGTTCATAGCAAAATATGTGACGTGTAGATAGCGGTTTCGACGGTTGCGATGCTGTTCTGCATGCTCATTTTAGGGACGAACTTCGAAAAAGCAAATTCGCCGTCTGTCTATTGCGATCCACGTGCATCTTGAAGTCTCGGAAGAATACCACTTCATTTTCTACATTTCGTCTCATCCCGATGTTCTTTCTCAAAATGCGATTTTAAGGAGTAGAGGTTTTGAGAAACTGCGAGTTATTGCAGGTGAGCATCTGTTTCGCCATTTAAAGGGGCTTAAGCGAGACTAGTTTGCTACACCTCCGTCCTACGGTTACTATATGAGCTAAGGTAAGCAGTAAATTCGGACTCGTCAAGATCTAAAGAAATGAAATTCTGGGTCAACTAGCATCATCCTTGGGAGCCGTCATGAATAGTCCGAGTTCATTCTCCAAAAGCCGCTTCCAATCTCAAAACGCCTTTAGGAGAACTTGCCAAAAGGGTCTCGAAGGTTCTCTCTCTTCCCTTGTCAATGATCCTAGTTATCCTCCTTCTCAGCTTTACTCCTCTCTTCATGCTCTGGGCAAGCCTAGAGCCTCTCGACGGGAAGTCGAAGCCGGATCCAAATACGGCTTTTCGCCAATCGAGCTGGCCCTGATACCCGTCCTCACAGCACCCTCCACCAAATGCGTATCCGGCTATCAAAGTCAGCATCCACCTATCCTCAATTCATCTCAAACAGTTAGCAAAAAAAATTCACATACCGTAGCAGCATGCCAAACACAACTATTATTCCAAATCGCCGCCGCCCCTTTCGTCCAATGCATCCTCGCCACACAATCATGATTCAGCGTAATCAATCTCAAAATATACTCCCGGATCATCCGATCCTCATACTCATACACATCATTGATCTTCGTGACGTGGAGGCCCACACCAGCGAAGATGGATTTCCACCCCGTTTGGCGATTCGTGCGGACCACGGGATGGACGGGCGCGAATTCATCGTCGGCGTTGAGGGGGGAGCCGCGAGGGGACATGACGGAGTAGTTTCCGGCCGTGCAGGCGGAGCGGAAGACGGGTTGGGCGCAGGTGGCCGTGAGGGTGTCGAGCCAGGCGCGCATGGGGGGTGAGATGCGGTCGTAGATTTCGTAGCCGGAACACCAGAGTGTGTCGCCTCCGTGGGGAGGTGTCTCTTCCATCATCAGACAGCTGAAGTCTGAAGGAGCATTCTCAAATGTCGCTATATTCAATTTTGGTTAGTAGGTGTAGTTGGGATAAGAGGAGGGAGGATGCGGACCATCGCTGTGCCACTCTCTTCCTAGGTTCTTCGGCTCTTTGGAATCCTTGCCGGCCATGGTCTTGTATAGCTTCTTTGCAGCTTCGGAGTTGATCACATAGCTGGCTGTCAGTTAGTATCATGCTCTTGTACTAAGGAGACTTCACTTACATGTTCTCATCCGTCTTCCCATTCCCCATCGGGATGTTGCCCGGATCTCGATACAATGGATGCACGTGCAAGCCATTCTCCTCCGGCCTTCCGCTCAACTTGCCGACCAAGTCTGTGAACTGCTTCAGCTCATCAACAGTCAGGTCTAGTTGACTGTCTCTGAAGAAAACAACACCACGCTCGCTGATAATCACAGCCAAGTCACGGAGCTGTTCCTCTGCATTAGGAGCGTGAAGGATATCCTTGATCTTGGCATGAGTGTATTCACGTCCAATGATAGGCGTCACTTCCACATATTCGAGATGGTCGAGAGAGCCGCCATATTTCATGGGTTGGAAGCGGAGTTCCGAAGTTAGGTCTGTGTCTTTTGCAATCATCTTGACTCTTGATGTATGATATCTTGTGTTATTGAGACTTTCGAGCTACCAGATAGATGCCTTTGAAATATACCTTCTCGTGTTTCTATTCAGTCCTGATAATTCGGATGCTGTGCCGTAGGGTGTATCTTGGTAGTGGGGTGGTTAGAACTGCCGAATTCCTCCTGATGTGGGGTTACACAGCAAATGTCCTGTTAGCGGGAACTTGTCAAGCCTTCAAGTCGGGGAGATATCTTGGCATTTATTCTCGTCAAGTAGTTTGATGTTTCGTGACGGATGGCAGGATCCGGGTCCGCCAAGTGCGTTCCCGTTTTCTTATATCCTACTCCAATTCCCCAATTGCGGGGGTGGGGCCCTGTCAACGGGACCCCTCAACGCTGTTCGACAATAATACCTCCCCGAAGGCACACACCTGGTTATGGGTTTTTCCATCTATTGAAGTGCAGATGATCTCCCTCCACCTCGTCTCCCCCATTTTCCAAGTGCGGGGTCGCTAAGCATTCCGACTTGATCCTTTGCTGACTTGCAGGCATCACAGCTCTTAGCCCCACATCAACTCCAGGACTTCATCGTACATCTAATCTATTCCCTTGACAAAATGTGAGATGCCAAGAATAGAGAGTTCCAACAGGACGGCACGCTCGGGGAGGAACCCGAGTCGTGTTCAAATCTCGAAATGCAATATGCGCGTGATCGAGATCAGGCACATTCGAGTGCTATATGTGAGGGTTCTCGCATCTGAACATAGGTTGATTTTCACTGTACTCTCCCAATTTATACCATTGAGGGATTGAGAGACAATCGCCAATATGCGTGCTGTACCTATCTCTGCGAATCCTCTCAAGCTCGATGTGAGCAGTCACAAAAAATGTCTTACCATATGCTTCTTCATCACTATGGGGACGTTCCAGTATGGACTTGACTACGCCCTCGTCGGAGGATTTCTCTCGTGAGTACCAAATGTCAGATATCAAAATTACTGGCTAAATTAATATCAGGATGCCTGGATTCCTTGAAGTCTATGGATACTACTCACCTGAGCTGAAGAAATGGAACATCGATGTTTGTCTTCCCCTATTTCGAACTCATGACGATGTCATGCTAATAAGATACTCCCAGCCAACTGTCCAGCAACTCATCTCGTCCTTGATGACAATCGGCACATTCTGCTCCTCTCTCCTCGTCGGACCACTGAGCGCCAAATTCGGACGCCGCCATGGACTCTGGGCAGCAGCAACACTCAACGCCATCGCCACATCCATTATGCTTGGCACCACCAGTCTGGCCGCTCTCTACGTAGCCCGTCTTCTTCTCGGTACTTTCCCAATGCCCCTTAACTCACATCTCCAATAACTAACCCACAAACTAGGTATTTCGGTCGGTTGGTTCCTCACATTCTCACAACTCTACGTCCACGAAACCGCCCCTGCCCACCTCCGCGGCATCGTCTTCGGCTTCTACCAAATCATGCTCTCAATCGGCTCCATCGTCGGCGCTTCCGTCGATTTCGGAACACACACCTTCCTCTCCAAACGCAGCTACCAGATCCCGCTCGCCATCTTCTTCGTCGCTCCCACCGTCCAATCCATCATGATGCTGTTCTTCCCGGAGAGTCCGAGATGGCTGATGGTGATGGGACGAGAAGCGGAGGCGGAGAAGGCATTGAGGAGGTTGAGGAGTAGTGGGATTGAAGAGAGAGAGTTTCAGGCGGAGTTCAATGAGATTAAGGGGAGTACGAGGGAGCAGTTGGAGAAGAATAAGAAGGCGTTGTGGGTGGAGATGTGGCGGGGAACCAATTTGAGGCGGACGCTGCTGTGTCTTTCCGTGGTGTGCTTCCATGCTGCTAATGGTGAATTTTGACTCTCCTCGCATCGCTTCAAGATTCTTGCGAGAAGTCGCTCGCTCGTTTGAGAACAGACATTCTGCCAAGCAGAGTCATCCTCCTCAGAACTGACATTCTCCCTTCCACACTTCCTCCACCACACCCCTCACCCCCCCACCAAAAAAGTACACAGCTAACCCCCGCTCTCCACAGGCTCATCATGGGTCAACATCTACACCACCTATTTCCTCACCATCGCCGGCGTCGCCAACCCCTTCGCCATGTCCATAACCATAACTTGCATCGGACTCCTGGGCTGCCTCTTCTCCCTCACATTCACCCGCTACATCGACCGCCGCACCGTCCTCATAATCGGCTGTTCCGCCTGCGCCCTCTGCCAACTCTTCATGGCCGTCGTCTGGACCGTAAAGCCCGGGAGCGAGGTAGCCGGGAAATGCGTCGTCGCCTTCATTTCCCTATTTACATTTTTCTACGTCGCGTATTGTGAGTCTTTTCCCATGTTCTCTCCCCTCCTTCTCCCCTTGCCCTCTTCTCCCAAGTTCCAACCTCTCCCTTTTCACCGCCTCCTGACCCACGATCTCCGGCTGCGTGAACCCAATACTAACATCCACAATCCCCTCCCCCATCTGCTGCGCAATAATCCCCTTGCCATCTCCATAACTGAATAAATTCCCCCGATTAATCAG